>BSBM01000499.1:1800000-2110000 GCA_027924585.1 Larix kaempferi
AAAATAGATCACATATCAACACACCGATGTTTTCACGTGGTTTAAACCCTCAAAAGGGAAACACTCCACGACCCCAGCCAAATAGCTACCTGAGGTAATTTATTATGCAAAAAAAAGAAAGTTACATATGAGCTTCTCATAATCGATCAACTAGAAAGTGACCCTCCATGCTCTTTAAATAGATACCCTGGACCAATCGATTTTTAAGCCATAGATCAAAGGTAGTTATGATCTAAGAGAAGTTGAACTGTTGGATCACTCTATGTCTAGAACATATCGTTACCGTTGGATTAGATATTTATAAATGCATATTAATTCATACTAAAGAAACACACTTTTCCTAATAGATATATTATAACAAGTTGATCATAACTAACTCCTAACTATCTAAATATCCTAACAAGAAGCAAAGAAGGAGAAAGAAGAAGCGAAAAATAGAAAAGAAGAGGCGGTTCTTGAAAGCGAAAAGTTGTAGCAGGCACTAGAAAAGTTATAAAAAATAATTGTGGAGTGTCAATTGGAGGTAGATATCCCAGTTGAAGAAACATTCATGAATATAAATGAAGCAATTAAAGGATTCGAGGAAAATATTGTGGACTTGGAAGCAAGGGTAACACCAAGTACACCACTAGAACAAAGGTAGCAAAGGGAGTAGAGAGTTAGTGCAAATTCCATAGTAGAGAACACTAAGACCCTGCAGGAGAAGTGTAAAATGTTGTGTGAAGAAAGTACACGGATCTGGACTCAATTGTTGGAGGATACCGAGTTGCATACAATAGAGCATAAGATATGTGTTGCGCAAGAAAACGCACAGAAAATGAAAGAGATAATGAACACTCTGCCAACGACAGAGAGAGTAGATACATTGGTTGAAAATAGGAAACAACAACATGGGATTAACTAGCTAAGCGAAGAGTAGAATACCATCGAAAAAAATTTGAAGCTATTGTACGAGGAAGCTTACAAAGTGACACGGGACCTCAATGTAGTCCAGGAAGTGATAAATTAGACAATTATTGGAATGGAGCAGCAATTGCAAGCATTTCTCACTATGCAGAGAGTAGAAGGCATCGTACAACAAGAAACTCAGGGAAAGGCGCAAGTTACGAAGGCTAAAGACACACTTCAAAAGTTGAAGAGATGTTTACAGGAGAGAAGCCCGAGGTTAACCATTCCATAATATTTGGCTTCCCTGTATACATACATGTTCCAAAAGAGAAAAGGACCAAGTTGGAGCCTTCAGGAAAGAAGGGCATCTTCACCGGTTATAGTGATTCATAAAAGGCATACATAATATATATACCAGGCTTCAAGAAGATCAAGACTAGCAGAGATGTAACCTTTAATGAAGAGAAAACCTTTAGTAGATCTAGGAAGATTCACTCCGACGAAGTACATGAAGAAGAACCTGAGACTCCTATAGTTAGAGATATTGTGATGGAAGAGAAGATTCCAAAAGAACCTAGAGAACATGATATGACTGGGCCACAGAGACCTATAGATCCACCGAAAGAGATGAACATTGCAAGAGAAAACCAACCTGGTTACGAGATATTATTCAGGATGCAGAGAAGTATGGTGCTCCAGAAGGGACTTCCATAAAAAGAGAGAGACCTTGACCATACTCCAGTTATGTGGCATTACTGTGTGACATCATTGATGCAGAACCTTCCAGTTATGAAGAGGCAGCTGAAAAGAAAGTATGGAAGGATGCTATCATCGAGGAATATCAGTCGATCATTGTTAGGAACCTATGTAAACCCTTCTCTTTACTATGTTAGTATATTGTTATTGGACGCATATGCTTTGTAAGTCGTCCCGTAGTAATTGTTGATCCGTAGTTTATATTAGCCCATAGTATTGGACGCATATGCTTTGTAATTCGTCCCGTAGTATTATATGTCCCATGGTTTTGACTCATGGTATTGGGCATAGACTTAGTATATAAGTGTGTGTTGAGGTCATTGAAGGCACAATGAAGTTAATTGTATTGAGCTTGCTCAAAGGAGGTTGCCCCCTCGAAGTGGCCCGTGATCAATATAAAAGTGATTCTGTTCTGTTATTTCTGATATCTTGTGTATTTGCATTAATTAATTATTGCAGGTTTATCACATCTGGTATCAAAGCACTTTCCTTGGCACAAGTGGGAAATTTTATTTTTTTTTGGGCGGCGACTTTCAGATCAATTTCTGAAACTTTCTGCACAAAATCAGAAGAAACCGATTGCATATCGGAATTCCTCTTTCAAAAATACGCAGTTTCAAAAAAACAATCATCTCATTTGGAGTTCTAAAAGTGGAGATATCGTGGATTTAAAATCAGCAATTTTTCAGAATTTCGGTGACGGCCGCGGAAATTGCGGCGAGCAAATCTTTTGACCGAGTGCCTAGATTTCTATTCCGCTTTCATGGGTAGAAGTAGAGTGGTTGTTCCAGTTCCGAAAACATGCTATAATAGCGATTCTGAGCAATATAGATCCGGTTTTTGAACATTGGGTGGAATTTCTGCCCAAATTTTTTCTGTTGCAGGTTCGGATTTGGGAATCATCCCTATCCGCTTAACTGTGGGAAGTACTTGGGAATAAGCCCTAAAACGCATTGTGAGGAGTACCACAGGAACCCCGAAGTATCTAGCCCATTGAGAGGACCTGCCAGCGAAAAGGGCAACGACCCCTACCTGATTGACTAGTTCCCACCCGTGAGGTAAACCAAGAGCTGTCGTTTGTGGCAAAGCGGTTATCAGTTTTACCTGAGCCGTGGAGTGAGGGGTACTGCCCCAATACGCAAGCCGTCAGACAACATTGGTGGCCGAGTGAAACCCCTGAACTATTAGGAAGCCGCACATACCTGGGGTTCATATCTACTTTCAGCTGAACTATTGTTGATCACTGCTGCGCCGTTTCATATCCATTTGCAAGCCGTTCCATATTCAACCGTTTTCAATCCATTCGGCGTTGTTCCAAATCCCTTTCGAGCCGTAGCCGTTCCAGTCTGTAAAAAAAAAAAAAAAAAAACCTGGTTATGGTTGTGACCCGTGCAGGAGCAAACACCATGGAGGAAGCACTTGCAGCCATCCAAACCAAACTTCAAGATCTGGATGAAAAATTTCTCAGCCTCCATTTTCAGCATTCAGCCATGAACAATAACCGACAGCCAGAATCTTTTGCAGCCACCAGGTTCTCTTCTTCCAACAATTTTCGTGGGCCGAAGCTTGATTTTCCTCGCTTTAATGGTACTGATCCGACTAGATGGATATACCAAGCAGAACAATATTTGAGTCTGCATAATACTTTTGATGTCCAGAAAGTTCCACTTGCATCCTTTCATTTGGAACAGGAAGCCCTTCAATGGTACCGTTGGTACATCAAATCTCATCCCGAGCCACACTGGACAGATTTTTGCCAACTCATTTTGCCACGATTTGGCCCTAGTGCTTTTGATGATTTCACAGGAGCACTCACTACACTTCACCAAATTGGCACAGTGAGAGAGTATCAGACAAAATTTGAGAAATTGGCCAATCACACAGAAGGATTGTCTGATGAATTCTACAGGAGTTGTTTTATAAGTGGTCTCTCAAGGATGAAATTCGCTCAGAGGTCAAAATTTTTTGTCCCAACACAATGATGGAAGTCCTAGGGTTGGATAAGTTGTCTGAGGACAAGATTGCAGCTCAACAATGCTTCAAACCCACCCTTGTTCCCTTCAGAAATATGGGTTCCCAACGACCTCCCATCACGCCTTCTCCTCAACCAACTCCTATCAAGCATTTGTCTGAAATAGAAATGCAGGCACGCCGAGAAAAAGGGCTTTGCTATAATTGTGATGAGAAATTCACTCGGGGACATAGATGTGTTCAACAAAAGCTCTATCTCTTGGATGTGGATTCTCCGCCTGCCTTAGAACTTGGTGAAGCAACTACAGATACAGTGGATGATCAGATTGACATTCAACACCCGCCTGTTGACACCCCATTTCAGGACGACCCACCTGAGATCTCTCTCCATGATGTAACCGGCGTCACCACCCCACAAACAATGCGGGTCAAGGGATACTTCAAGAAGCTCCCTCTTACCATACTCATTGATTCTGGTAGCACTCATAACTTCATTGA
Source organism: Larix kaempferi (assembly GCA_027924585.1). Lineage (NCBI taxonomy): Eukaryota > Viridiplantae > Streptophyta > Pinopsida > Pinales > Pinaceae > Larix > Larix kaempferi. The sequence continues at coordinate 1,804,114 of BSBM01000499.1, forward strand.
CCCTCGGATTGCCAAACAGGCTGATTGTTTTGTCCATCCTTGCTCCAGCTTTGAAGTCATGGTTTCCAATGGGGGCACCTTACCTTGCAAGGGGAAGTGTCACAATGTGCGTATCTCTATGGAAGATTATAACCTACGCTCTGACATGTTTTCCTTGCCCTTAGGCGGATGTGATGTAGTTTTGGGCGTTCAATGGTTACGCACACTTGGCCCCATCTTATGGGATTTTGCTGAACTTTGGATGCAGTTTAAAGTCAATGGGGCACAACACAAATTTATGGGCTTACAACCAGGGTCTCTCTGCATCATCAATTCACATCGCCTGGAAAAACTCCTTAAGAAGAATTCACATGGTGTCATCACTCAGCTCAATTCCATTCAGATGCACCCATCAACAGTCTCCACTACTTCCTTGGATAGATATGCAGGTATCTTTGCTGAACCAATGCGCTTGCTACCTTCACGAGACCTTTCCAGTAAGAATTTAGCCACATCTACCTCTCAGCAGGAAATGATGGCTATTTTGCATGCAATACAGAAGTGGCAGCCATACCTATTAGGGAATTATTTATGCATCAAGACTGATCTCCCGAGTCTGGAAAATTTTCTGGAACAATGGGTCTCCTCCCCAACACACCTGAAATGGGTTATCCACCTCATGGGTTATCCCTATGTGATCACTTACAATAAGGGTAAGGACAATATGGTGGAAGATGCTCCTTCTGGCACAATTGATGACCCAGTTTCTCTTACAACTCTTTCTCTGCTTGTTCCAAATTGGGTGCAATATGTTCAACAGGGCTCTCTCTTCTATGAACTCCATGCTTCTTCATCAACAGGGCACTCTGGGTTCTACAACAGGTATGACCAAGAACAATGTAACTTCTTTTGGCAGGGACTAAAAATGACAATTCAACAGATGGTGGCTGGCGATGATACTTTCCAAGTCAACAAGGGTGAAACGACACTCCTTTCGGGATTGCTCCAACCCTTGCCCATCCCTAAACAACTTTGGCCAACTATTTCTATGGATTTCCTAGCAGCGCTCTGGTGGTACAATACCACATCTCACAGAACACCATATGAAGCGGTCTATGGACAAACACCGCCAGTTCTTCTTCCATACACCCTTAGCAGCTCCCCAGTTCAGGAAATTGACTCGGTTCTTCAAAACCGCAATCAGATTCTTCTCATTCTGCAGGACAATCTTCACATGGCTAGAATTCGCCTGAATCAACAAGCCAATCAGCACCGTTCTGAGCACATTTTCCACGCAGCTGACAGGGTTCTTCTTCATCTACAGCCTTCCAAGCAATCCTCCTTGACACTCCAAAGGCGTCAGTGGCCTGAAATGCAACCCGAGGATGCTACCGGGGAACCACTCCTTCAGCTTCTGCAGCAATTTCTCCAACCAAAGCTTTGAGGACAAAGCTTTTTCTAAGGGAGAGGGGATGTTAGGAACCTATGTAAACCCTTCTCTTTACTATGTTAATATATTGTTATTGGACGCATATGCTTTGTAAGTCGTCCCGTAGTAATTGTTGATCCGTAGTTTATATTAGCCCATAGTATTGACCCATAGTATTGGACGCATATGCTTTGTAAGTCATCCTGTAGTATTATATGTCCCATGGTTTTGACTCATGGTATTGGGAATAGACTTAGTATATAAGTGTGTGTTGAGGTCATTGAAGGCACAATGAAGTTAATTGTATTGAGCTTGCTCAAAGGACGTTGCCCCCTCGAAGTGGCCCGTGATCAATATAAAAGTGATTCTGTTCTGTTATTTCTGATATCTTGTGTATTTGCATTAATTAATTATTGCAGGTTTATCACAATCATGAAGAATGATGTCTGGGAGGTGGTTCTGAGACCAGAAGGGAAGTTAGTAGTGTCTTCCAAATGGATCTAAAAGATCAATCATGTGACAGACGGAAGTGTCGAGAAATACAAGGCAAGGTTTGTGGCTCGAGGTTTCTCCCAGAAAGAAGGCATAGATTATGAGGAGACATTTTCTCCCGTGGATAGATACACTTCAATCAGATATATACTTTCTATAGCCAAAGTGATGAAGTGGAAGGTACATCATATGGATGTGAAGACTACCTTCCCGAATGACATAGTAGAAGAGGAAGTGTATGTGGAGTAGCCACTAGGTTTTGAGACACATGACAAATAGACTCATATGTGTAGATTAAAGAAGGCCTTGTATGGTTTAAAACAAGCACCCATGACATAGTACGACAAGATTTATGGGTTTCTGACAAGCTTGGGATTTACCAAGAGTCAATCGGATTCCAACCTTTACTACAAGGTTGAAGAAGGAAATCATGTGATTCTACTATTATATGTAGATGACTTGTTTTTTTACAGATGATGAGAAGCTCATGGAAGAAACGAAGAGGAAGCTTGCCACAGAGTTTGAGATGAAATACCTGGGTATGATGCACTATTTCTTAGGTCTTGAGGTGTGGCAGACTCCAAAGGAAATTTTACTGAGTCAAGGAAAATATGCGGTAGATATCCTGAAGAGATTTGGGATGATGGATTGTAAGGACATGACCACACCGATGGCATCAAATCTGAAGTTGTTGAGTGATACTTCTTCAGAACTGGTGGATGCCACGGTATATAGGCAGATGGTTCGTTCGTTGATGTACTTAATGAACATGAGACCATATTTATGCTTTGCAGTGAACACTCTGATTCAATATATGGTAGAGCCAAGATGAGTTCACCAGGTTGTGGCAAAGCATGTGTTGAGGTACCTAAGGGGTACGGTTGATTATGGCCTCAAATATGCATTGGATCAAAGGATTAACCTGCTAAGTTATGTTGATGTGGATTGGGATGGGAGTGTCATGAATAGAAAGAGAACATCAAGGTGTTTCTTCAGTTTGGGATAGGGTATGATCTCATGGTTCAGTAGGAAGTAGACAAGTGGATCACTCATTACAACCAAAGTTGAGTATATGGAAGCTTGTTTGGAAAGCGTTGAGGTAGTGTGGCTTCAGAAGTTGCTAGCAGGGTTGTTTGATCTCAATTTAGAGGTGACTTGTATATTTTGTGACAGTCCAAAGCTGTGTGAAGTTGTCTGAGAACCTCGTGTTTCATGACAAGTCGAAGCGCATCGAGATCAGGTATCACTATATCTGGGATATGGTGCAGAAAGGAGCAGTGAGGCTCCAGTATATAGAAACAGACGAGCAGATAGTTGATGTGTTAACCAAGCCTCTATCGAAAGTGAAGTTTGAGTACCTTGAGGACAAGCTTGGAGTGGTCCAGATTAAGAGGGAGTGATGAGCTCGGATGAGGTAACAGGTAGTCACAAGTTATGTGACGTAATTGAGTCTGCTAGGCTACAAGAGGATATTGACATGCAGGGAGGTAACGCAGGTGGATCTCCAGGGATGAACCCATCAAATGGATTTCTCGAGCTATGGAAGAGGACATCTCCATCTATTATGAAAAAGGACTAGATCTACAGGACATCTGCATCTAGTATGAAAAAGGACTATCTCTGTAGGACAGTTGCATCCAGTATGAAAAAGGACTGGCTTTGTAGGATATCTACATCCAGTATGAAAGAGGAATGTCTCTATAGAGGTTTGCATCCAGTATGAAAGAGGATTGGCTAAGTCTGCAGGATAGCTACATCCAGTATGAAATATCTCTTGGGATGAACCCACCAGATGGCTTGCTCGAGCTATGGAAGAGGACATCTGCATCTAGTATGAAAAAGGACTAGCTCTACATGATATCTCTGATACCACATGAAGTGTAAAAACTTCTTGTCCGTATCCGTATATTATAAAAGAAGACCATATTCGGGTCATGGAGGAAGATGTTCCATCTTTGAATAAGATAAAAATATGAATAGATAGATGATGATAATATTTTACAATGATGCTTGCCTTTATAGGCTTGAGCATGCATAGTGAAGGGTTACACCCTTTCACTTAGTAATTAATAAATTATAATTAATATATTATTTTATATTTGTTACATTGCCTTCCCCTTAAGGGAAGCTTTGTCCTCAAAGCTTATTGAAGACAAGGGTTATGTATGATTTTGTGCTTGAACCGTCATCTCTAGATCCTTTCTTTTAGTATTTGTGACACTTGGTGAAATGAGGTGTTACGAGTTACAAATTCCAAAGAAGAACTGTCGTATCGTCTCTGATGTGGTCCATCCAAGATCTATTTTTATCGAAGCTATTTGATCGCTTTGTGGGATGGGTCTTTTTGTTTGTTGCTTGGTATGTTGATTTGAGGTTCTTGCTTTTCTAATATCGTAATTCCTCTGTGTATGTTCATTTTGACCCTATCATTGGTCAAAATGATTTTTTTAATTTGGGTGACGATAAGGAGACCTTGTTGTCTGTTTTTTACTAAATGGGTTTTATTTTCTTGAACTTGAGTTTGCTTTTCAGAGAGTCTGGATGCTTCCTTCTGGATTTCCTCTAATTTGCTCTCTAATATATTGTTATTACTCTGAATCTTCTCGAACCTTTTGCATTGCAACTTTTTGTCGTCTTTAAACTTCTCAATTTGTTTCTCTAGTTCTTGATTATGATTTTTCAGATGATGGTTTTCTTCTTGTTGTTCTAGTATTTTTCCTTCTAGGTCTTCATTGGAGTGTTCCATCTTCTGACTATGTTTCAACTTTTTTTATTTTCGTAAGTAATGTTTTGTTATGAATTCTTAGTCGAAATAGTTCTTCGGTATTGCTTGCTAATATGCCATTGATTTTCTTAATTTCCAGCTTGTGCGCCCTTTTAGTAGCGTCGTATGTTTGTTGGAGTTCTTTATTATTTTGTTGTTGTTGACCTATCTTTGATTCTTGACTTTGTAGATTTCTATGGAATTGCATCAACTCATCATCTTTGTCCACGACGAGCTGGTTTAAACGCTTTATGTCTTGTTTTAAATCGTTATCACTTGTATATAGTGATTCTTTGTTATCTTCAAACTTTTTGTTTTTGTCTTCAAGATCTTGATTGTGATTTTTTAATCGAGATATTTCTTCACTCTTAGATGATAACATTTTCTTGATATCTTGATTAGTTTTTTTCAAATTTTAATTTTGATCTTTTAAGCGGCAATTCTCTCATTCTATCAACTGATCAAGAATGCTCTGCTTACTTATCTAAAATTGTAGATTTTTATTGCTTTCTTTGTAGTATCCTAATTTTCCTTCCAATTTATGTATTTGCAATTGCAATTGTGATTGACCTTGATATTCTTCCATAGTAAAATATTTGCTACATATCGGACATGAGCGATTTCCTTTATTCAAAAGTGTCGGATATTGGAATTCCATTTCGCAATAAGGAAACTTAGTCCAAAATTTGGACTTATATACGGAATCCATAATTTATTCAATAAATAGATAATTGGCTTCAATGACTTCTTCAATATCTTCTTTGACTTTGATTTTTGCTCTTCTAATATTATTTTCCCCTTAATATTTGTAAATGGTGTAGATTGGGTGGTTGGGAGAAATGATTGTTACCTTCCCCACCTAGGTTCAAATCTCTCTTTGTGTTTGTTGTTGGAGAATAAAACCCAAACCCACTTATTAAGAAACCACGTGTGGTTATACTTTTACTTCTTTCTTTACTTTTACTTCTTCTTTTGAGAAACCACGTGTGGTTTTACTTTTTTAATTTTTTCTTTACTTTTACTTTTTTTTTCTTTTTTTCTTTCTACTTCTTCCTTTTTTTTCTTTTTACTTTTACTTTTACTTCTTTTTCTTCTTTTTTTCTTTTTACTTCTTCATTTTTTTGTTTCTTTTTACTTCTTCTTATTTTTTTCTTTTCTTTTTAGGACAAGGTCCTATTTTGGGGGAAACCCTAATATAATGGTTAAAAACTAGAAGGGAGACAAAGGTTGGGATCAAGCCCAAGAAGGGGCTCTATGATACCACATGAAGTGTAAAAACTTCTTATCCGTATCCGGATATTATAAAAGAAGACTGTATCTGGGTCATGGAGGAAGATGTTCCATCTTCGAATAAGATAAATATATATAGATAAAAATATGAAGGAATAGATGATGATAATATTTTACAATGATGCTCGCCTTTATAGGCTTGAGCATGCATAGTGAAGGGTTACACCCTTTCACCTAGTAATTAATAAATTATAATTAATATATTATTTTATATTTGTTACATTGAACCCACCAGATGGCTTGCTCGAGCTATGGAAGAGGACATCTACATCTAGTATGAAAAAGGACTATCTCTACATGACAGCTGCATCTAGTATGAAAAAGGACTATCTCTGCAGGACAGTTGCATCTAGTATGAAAAAAGGACTAGCTCTGCAAGACAATTGCATCCAGTATGAAAAAGGACTAGCTTTGTAGGATAGCTACATCCAGTATGAAAGAGGAATGTCTCTGTAGAGGTTTGCATCCAGTATGAAAGAGGATTGGCTAAGTCTGCAGGATAACTACATCCAGTATGAAAGAGCACTGGCTCTGTAGAGGTGTGCATCCAATCTGAAAAAGGACTGGCTCTGCAAAATAGCTACATCCAGTATGAAAGAGGACTGGCTCTATAGAGGTGTGCATCCAGTATGAAATAGGACTGGATCTGCAAGATGGCTACATCTAGTATGAAAGAGGACTGGTTATGCAGGGATTTCATCTATCATGAAAGAGGTCTAGCTCTACAAGATAGATGCATCTAGCATGAAAGAGGGATAGCTCTACAAGGTGGTTGCATCTAGCATGAAAGAGGGACAGCTTTGCAAGATAGACACATACTACATGAAAAAGTGATGGCTCTGTGGAGAGTTGCATCCATCATGAAAAAGGGTTGTCCCTATGAAACTTCTTATGATAGATAGATTCAAGAGATGTCATATGTCAATAGTGAGAGTACAGAAGTGTAGCAGCTGGAAGACGATGGTGATGATGATAGAAGAATACCTTCCTTATCAAGAGGGAGTGTTGAAGTATGTAACTTCAGAAGATATTCTTATTGGTATCATTTGTATTATTTGTATTGTACTTCCTTCAGGAATTATTATTGATGTAATTGATCATGTAAAAGTCATTGAAAGATTCAATGTAAACCCTAATTGTTATGTCGTCCTATAAACATCCGGAAAATAGTATTTTATTGTTAACTGGACAAGTCGACCCTGTTAGGAGAGTCAAGTCAGCCTTGTTGGGGAAAAAGGTCATGTCACTGATTAGTATAAATCAAGAGATCGCCCTCCTCATTTGGTCACCTCACTCACTCATCAAGTTTGCATGAGTAGAGAGATAGAGTCATAAAGAGTAGGTGCTTTTGGAGTCTTCTTGTTTTGGGTTATTGAACGAGGAATACTATTGTACATTCTTATGAATCTATATAGAAGAAGTTTGCTAGCTTTTTCTGCCCCACAAGGGTTTTCCCAGGATAAATTATTGAGTATTATTGTCTATGTTGTGCTTTTTTATCTTTCAGTGATCCTTATTGTTACTGCATTTAAAATTCTAACATAAATATCCTAACATTCCCCCTTAAGAACAACTTGGGATAGGATTGAAAGATTTAAAAAATTAACACTATATGAGAAGGAAGGAGGCATTAGAGCCTATCCCCCCTTAATGAAAAAATATTGAACTCTTAACATAGATAGAAGTTTAGAAAACTTCGCTTTTGTAAGAGACTTTGTAAAGATGTCTAGAACTTGATCATCTATAGAGGAAAAGAGCACTACCAGTAATAATAAGGTCATCAACATAAAGAGCAAGGATGATGAGATGGTTTCCTACTTTCTTGGAGTAGACATTAGGGTCAGAATGGCATCTAAAAGAACTAGTGTCAAGGAGAAAGCTATCCATTTTTGCATACCAGGCTTGGGGAGCTTGCTTAAGGCCATATAGAGATTTCTTAAGGCGACATACAAGGCTAGAGGTTAGATTCTAATTTTCATGGAGAGGGAGATGGATGAAAGTCTACTATAGGATATACTTTCACTATTGCCAGTGGATTTGTAAGTTGGGAATCTAAGTTGCATCCAGCGGTGGCGTTAGCAACCATTGAAACATGTTATGTGGAAAAACCCGAGGGTAGTAAATAGGAAATATGGCTAGAGATACTTATGGATGACTTCAAGATGATGTAGGGGAATATCACTTTGCATTGTGACAATCAAAAGCTACTGTTAACTTTGTGAAAAATCCAACATCTCATGATCACACAAAGCATATTGATATTAAGTACCATTGCATAAGGAAAGTGGTGGAAGAAGGTAGGATATTGTTGGGGAAAATTGACACTAATGAGAATATTGTGGATATTCTTACATTGTCGGTCAGAACATAGAAGTTTGAATGGTGCAAAATTTCTATGGGCTTGCTGAAAATGTGATGAAGACAACATTGGGCAATGGCACGTGAGCATAAAACATAGGAAAGGAACTTCCTATATATCGACTTCAAGTGGGAGAACATTAGGAGGTGAAGACAAATATCCATATCTCTGACATTTCTCTTGTGTAGGGTTACACAACTATCTACTCATGTGATTCGTATGTGTTGAGCATGTTGGAAGACTGCGATAGCGGGTCCCCCGAGGCAAAAATTTCTAGACCCTTCTAGTGTATTTTCGATTCCTTCTAAAACCCTCATATATATTGTATAAAAGGGAAGTGACCCTGACATTCTATCACAAGAGAAGAAAGCATTGTAAGTTTTTTGTCAAGTAATAATAAAATATTGAAGCTGTCATTGTCCATTGGTTCTACCTGTGCATAGCAAGGTTTCCACATAAATCTCATGTTCTATTGTTATTGTTGTTTTCTTTTGTTTTTATATTTTTCTGACATAGATAATACATAGTTAGTGTGGAGGGTGATTATATTAAGGGTCATAGGGATTCAGAGGATTAGTGTGTCCTTGATCATAATGGTTATAATATGAATAATACATAGTAAATAACATCGTATGGCCAAACATGTCACTAAGATATTTGCATATTTGTGTGAGGAATGACAATGTCACTGCTTCACCAACCAACCAAAACTAACATTTTATCACTAATATAGTTACTACTACTACCAGCTTATTATTTTCCTTAGAAATAATTTTCTATGAAAATTCTAGGCACTTCCCCTAATTTCAAGGATGGTACCTAGTGTAACGAGGGTGATATAAACTTAGTGCACATAACCTTGTGGAAATTGAATTAAGACTTACACTGTGTTGAACCACTAACAACATCTTAACAACATTGGCAACAATTGATTAAACTAACCTTCAATACTACTAACAACTTATTATTATTATTATTATTATTTATTAAATATTTAATTGGTATAAAAGATGGATTGATATTTTGCTTATAAGGGCATAAAATGTTTTATTTTTTTAAGACTTTTTGAAAGTTCGAAGTTAAGATCATTGGTTATAGAAGTGGTCGTTTCAATGGATTGTTGATGTCATAATGATAGGTTTGTTCATTTTCTAATCGATTTCAATAAAAAAGTTCAAAGTTAAGATCATTGGTTACAGAAGTGGTCGTTTCAATGGATTGTTGATGTCATAATGATAGGTTTGTTCATTTTCTAATCGATTTCAATATTTATTTGGAGTGAGGTCTATTTGAAGTTGTTGTATGTGATTTTTAAGGTATATTTTCTTCCATAGTTTTGATGTGTTTTTCAAGGTTATATTTCAGGGTAAATATTACATGGTATATCGAGTGTTTCAAAGCTATGGATTAAGACAGCATTAAAAATGGATTTGACTCTCCATGCCATTTGTTGAAATAGAAATACAAAGTCAAATGTGAAGTGTATTTTGTAGAAAGGAAAGATGTTTGGTAGGATCAGCGATATAACCGAATTGTAATTGTAACGGTGTAATTGTAATTGTAAAGTCAATTGTGAAGTGTATTTCCACACTTGAAAACTGATGGCGGGAAAAACGGGGAACACGTACCAAACAAAACCTTCTTATAATTCCACATAAATGTTTTATACTTTACCCGTCGTGAAATACACACAAGTCGTTGGTGGCAGTAGACAGCATGAAAAGTGGCACAAATTGTCGTCATGGTAGGGCACGAGAGGGGAAAATGTTGAGCTTTATGAAGTACAAACAAATTATTTGATAATCCAACATTGAAAACAATTAATTGATAATTTAACATTTAAAAACTTCAATATCGACAATGCTAGTGGTCAAAGTAATGGAAATAATGGAGAGACTGAGTGCTTCGAGGTAGTTTGATTATATGGGTATTAGTGATTGTTGTTGTAGTTTAAATGCTTTATGAAGTGTTCTTTTATGGTATATAAAAATAAAGTTAATCGTTAGATATTTTGAATTTTTTCAGGTTATTTTTGTTGAAATTGCATTTTTTTATCGCAGAAATGGATTCAACGTCCTCCGAAATTTTGGGCTTTCCAATTATGCAATTTCTATTGGGAAAATAGGTAAACAACAAAAATATAGAGAGTAAAATTTCTCAAAAAGAATGGTGGTGTCAACAAACACCGTTACAACATTTAAGCATAGAGAGTAGTGCTCTTAATAATACAATTATCCAATGATAGACCAATCCATAAGGATCGTCTATAAATAGTTTTGGATAGGGGCCTAAACCAATAACAAAGGGACCACATAGGTCACAACTGACCATATGTCCACAACTATCCAAAAAAATCGCTGAAAAAATCAATAGACAAACGGTGCAAAACATCTAATGTTTAACTTACTCCTTTCAAAATAATGTGAAGCAAAATCAATTATTTTGGCATAAATCTAAAAATAATCATTTTGGATTGATGGAATTGTAAATATCAGATGTTAACAATGCACAATCCAATTGTGGTGGGGGTATTGGATAGTGCTAAATACATTTTTGTATTAAAAACACCAATTTCATCAATCTAAAATTGCAATTTTGGCAAATATTGTTTAACTAGATTTTGGTGATGACAAATAATAAAAAATCAAAATCATAGAATGTTTAGCCTTCTTTAGTGATTGATTGATGGTGGATAGATAAATGAATGTCGAGGAACGGATCATGTGGACACACAACTAAAGTACAAACTCAGCATATTGTCCTAGTCTAAGCACACAAGCTCGTTATCTCAAAACACGACAAAGGAGGAATTTCATTGCAATGCCCACATCACACACATTCACTATCACTCCACAATAATGTTTTTGCACACATAATTCAATAATGGGTTAATGATTGCTATTGCTTTACTAGGGTCAATGAATCACATGATTAGTTGATTAAGGGAATCCAGGTCATTGGATTAAAATGGGCAATATGGTAAAATATGGTTAATATAAGCAAATATAATCAAAGTGGTTAGCATAGTCAAGATGTATTCAATTTTTCTGGAAATGAATCATGCTGAAGTTTTGAATCCCAACATTTCTAGTGGACACTCCAACCATCATCAGGAGAACCATCTGGAAATGAATTGTGTTGGAATTTTGAATCCCAACGTTTCAAGTTGACACTTTACCCATCATTAGGGGAACCATCATTTCAAGTGGACACTCACTCATCATCAGGGGAACCATCATTTCAAGTAGACACTCCACCCATCATCAGGGGAACCATAATCTGGGTTTCCCTGATGATGGGTGGAGTGTCCACTCAAAATGTTGGGATTCAAGTCTCCAACACAGTTCATTTCAAGAAAAAGAAGAAAAAAAAAAGACCGAATATATGGAAATATTAATTCTCAAATAGCCAAGATGGTCAACCATTGTCAATATGGTCAACAATTGTTAACCATGTTCAAGGGTTAATGTCTAGGAATTGCAATGTAGTTAGATGACTTATGTTGATTGATAGTTAACATTAGTCAATATATGTCAATATGGGTTAGTGGGTTAGGAGGTTAGTAGATTAGTGTTTAGAGATTAGCAGGAAAATGTGGTTAATATAGTTAATCATGGTTAATATATCTAGTTGGTCAAAAGTTGTTAGTTGTTACAATGTATTGTAGGGTTAATGCATTCAAGGTCATGGTGTTTTAAGGAGCGATTGTGATGGGGGTCATAATGGTTAGAGGTATTGTCATGTTAATAAGTTCAGGAGGAATTAAAAGGAGGGAAAGGGAGGAATTAAATCCCTTCCCACAAATACTGAATTTGAACGTTTTTACCTATTTTGAAAGTTTTTTTATGTGTGGTTGTGTAGAGGAAACTATCAACATTCACATTGAGTAAGATTGTCAACCTGTAAATTTGATTAGTTAAAATACTACATACACATCATTTTCTTCTTATAGGAGTACCCTATAAACCAACTCTCATATATATATATATATATATATATATATATATATATATACGAAGAGAGAGAGAGAGAGAGAGTCCTTCTTTTATGGCTTTCTTCTGATATACTGGAATCTTATTTAATATATATTAAATAAAAGTTAGCTTAAATTAAAGAGAAAGGATATATATATATATATATGAAAAACACTCTATGCATAGGAATAAGGAGCAAATGAAATCTCAAATATTGGGGTTCCAAGTACTGGGTGTATAAGGGATTGTTTAAATTTCATAGTGTATTCTATTGCTTCATTAGAATGCCCAAATTCCATATGCAAAAAAATAGACAAATCAAATTGTGTTTGATGTGTAGGTGAAGAGCTTCACTAGTGCAAATTTCAATTAAAAAGGAAACTATTTGTAGGTATTTTTCTATGAATTTCTTTTCTGATGAATGGCTTAATTAATTTTGAAAATTTAAAATCTCTTGTTAAGATTTTTTTCACAAGAAAAAAAAACAGGTACTTTTGTTATTCAAAATTGAATCGAAAAGTACAAAAGGATCATCCACATCATAAGACATACCTTCAGCCATAAGAGGCAAAACCAAATTCTGACCAATGGTCAAAGACACATAAGCATAGAGACAAAAATAAGCCCTCGACAAAAACAGAAACAGGGCAGGACTCCATCCAACGGACAGAAGATATGAATCAACTAAAACAACATATAGCCAAGACAGGGGACACAACATCCGCACCAAAACTCTATAAGACTAAACCAAAATTTAAAAAAAAAAACCCGAAAAGATAGGGAGTTTTCGATGAATTTTTCAACATAAAGTGATCCCTCCAAACCCACCAGTGCCTCTTTGGACAACCTGTCAGCCTCAGAATTTTGTTCTTTAAAAATATAATCAAATGATATATCATGAAAGGACTGAATAAGATCCTTCATACGATTGCACCAATGAAATGAAGATACTTTCCCATTTGATGATCACCAGTGAATCACCAAAAACATACAAGGAATCAATTCCAAGCATATTCACAATGTGAAGAAGGCACCATGGGGAAAGAAACTCTGCTTTCGTATTTGTGCCTCTACCACAAGACAACTTCATTTTTAGGGTGTGATCATTATTTATTCTAATAAAACAACCCACACCACATATTCCTCCCTGTTGTGCACCATAAAAAAACACAAGCCGATGTGAGATTTTGGAGGTCCATAAACTGTCTATACCTCTCTTTATATACCTTAGTGGGTACATAGTTTTTGTACATAGTAAGACTTTTTATCATGATGATCTGAATATTTGGCGATCTATCCTCGAAGATGACCGCATTCCTTATTTTCCAGATTTGCCAACAAATGAAGACTGATAAGAGCTTATGATCCGTCACCTTCTTATACCATAAATAGAAGAATTCCTCCGCAAAAACACTATTCCAGCTCATCTGAATATGAATTTTTTCACAAACTAATTTCCACAGATCCCTACTGAAACTACAATTTAAAAACAAATGTAATATAGTTTCATTTTCCTACTTGCATAAAGGGAAAACACCAGGCCCAATCCATCCTCTGCTTAACAAGTTATCCTAGGTAAGAAGACAATTTTCAAAATCCAACCATAAAAAAACACTTGAGTTTCATGGGAATCTGTCATTTCCATAGCTTAGAGAACCACCATTTGGGAAAAATGAAATCTGAATTCTGAATGAGAGCATAATATGCAGTTTTTGCAGTGATCTGACTAGAGGCTTGATTGTAGGAACATATCAAGACATCATCCTTTGTTGATAATCTAATACCTTCCCTATTAAGATGAGAAACATGCTAATGTATTTGTAACTTCGGAAGATATTCACTTGTATATTTTATATTGTATTTGTATTTTATTATTGTACCTACGACGCAGATGTTTATTCCTCCAGTCGGAGAAGTCATTATTGTATTTGGGTCATGTAAAGTCAGTGAGGTTAACCCTCCATTGTATGACGAGGCATTGACCCCAGAGTTGATTCTTTCATGGGTTATTAGACTCTCCTAGAGAATTCGGCCCAGTCAATTACACTTAGGGGCCGACCTGTTTGGGGTTAAGGCTAAGTGAAAGGTAAAGTATAAATAGAGAGGGTGATCCTCTCTATTTCATCATTCACTCACTCACTCATTCGCATAAGTGAGAGAGAGAGAGAAGTTCGCACAAGTGGAGGAGGAGGAAGCTATTGGAGACCATATCTTTGTTTTGGGGCTTTGTATTATTGCTCATTCTATCTCTGAGGAAGTTGCGGTGTTTTCTCCTTTATGGTTTCCTCGGTGAAATGCTTTGTGTCTCTTGTCTCTTGTGTTTGATTTGATGTGCATGTTGTTCTCTTAGATAAGATCCTAGATCATATTGAATTAAATTGTGAAAAACTAACATGGTATCAGAGCTAGCCTAAAGGAAGGCAATGTATGGCATTTATGACACTTGTTTCACTTGCGACAATTTGAAAGCTAGGGCTTTGTACAACAAAACCTAGTCATCATGGAGCTTTCTCTATAAATCACTTTTGGCAAAGTTTCAGGATTTGAAACTTGGACAGGCCGAAGATGACATGTTCATGTACCTTGTGTCTGAGTTTCAGCCTCATATTCATTGTACTTTGTGATATATGATCCGTACACGTTAGGGTTTCTTCCTCATCCAGAACGTAGCCCTAAACAGGTGACCTAGGAAAAAAGGTCATATCTTGGGCTAGGAATATTGAAATGGAATTCTGCAAAATGTTACAGTTAGGGAACGAACTGTAGTTTCACAGGTCTGAGTATTAGAGGCCTAAGTTGAAAAAGTGACACGTACCACTCTGTATAAGTTCGATATTCTGTTTCATCTCATAAAAGGGTGACCTATGGAAAAGGTCATATCTAGGGATAGGAAGCTCCAAATGGAATTCCGTAAAAATTGACAGTTAGGGAAGAAACGGTAGTTTCATAGGTCCGAGTATCAGAGGCCTAATTTGAAACAGTGACACGTGGCACTCCGTACAAGTTCGATATTCTGTTTCATCCTATAAATAGGTCATGTTGGGAAACTTAGCATATCTCTCTCATGGAGAATCCAATGAAGCTAAAATATGTGGGGTTGGAAATATGACAGGTCGGGATACTACAGGCCGAAGTTTCAGAACCTGAGGATCCGAAATTTCAGAGATACACAAGAAACAATAAGGCACATCTGAAATATCTCAACGGAGGAAATCAAAGAAGAGGAGGAAGAAGCTCTCACTTAAGGAGATTGAAAATTAGGGTTTTTCGAGTTCTACAAGTAAGAAGAAACCCTAGCAAAGTTGGGAGACTCATAGGGAAGAAATGAAGGAGGTTTAAATGGCACTGATATTTTATCATCCTAGCACCATGAACATATATAATATGTTTACAAGTGATATACCTTGGATGATTAGGGTTTTACCCTTATAGAGAAGTCTACAAGCAATCTCGACAGGTATGACTTGAAGAGATGCAGGTATGTTTTGAAATCTGTTTCATTTATTTGATGATTAAGTTCATGATATGTTTGTCTTCATATTATTGAGGTTAGTACAATCATGATTAATTTTAGACTTCTCTGATCACCTTAGTAAAAGTATGAATGCATGTGAATGATAGAAGACATTCATTGATTAGGGTTATGACACTTATGATTGTACTAATGCACTTGTGGTGTTGTATGAGGATGATGTTGTCTGCTAACATGAAAGGTACATCAAGAAAGAAAAATCAAGTTCTATATCAAGAATATATGACCATGATGACATGAAGACAGACTCATCCATAGTCTTTGATCACATAGAAGCTCTACTTACGAGGTATGTATGATTTGGTTTTACTATGCTTAACTTATGAGATAAGCAGGTTACTAGCACAAGGTCTCTAAATCATTGAAGAGAACAAAGAATATATTGTTTGAGTATGTTAGACATAACTAGCAAGCATGCTAATCCAAGTATGTTTTCCTATATCGAGTAAGAATCCTACCTTGTGTTAGGATCTTAGATAAGTATACTTTTGTATGATTGATAATGATTATTCCTGAAGTTAGAAGTTTATGTAATCAATGGTTTAGGCATATTATGTTTCTTAGTTTGATTAATGATATGAAAAACTAGAAGAGTCCAATGGTCAAATAAGAATATGCATGAATAAAAGAAGTACTCCCTGAAACGTTGAATACTAACGCTTGTGATAAATTACCTGTGTATGAAATCATCATGACCATACATGTTTAAGATTGTTTAGGATTATAATGTTTTGATAGTATTGAGATTATACTAATGAATATATGATTATGTATGAGTTCTTGAGGATGACACAATGATGAAACTAGTGCACACTTAAGCATGCATAGTGGTACAGGATGGATAGAAGTTCAAAGACATATAATCATGATGCTATCATAAAGGGAAAATAGAGATCAACAGGGAGGCAACCACACAAACATAAAAGATAAGTATTTGAGTTGTTATTTGAATTACTTCTTGAATCTCTGAATAGTTAATGATATTACTCGTAATAGTTGTATGCATATTTGTATTCCTATAATATATCATGCATAGTGTAAGCATTCATATAGCATTGAATAATATACTACTAATATGCATATGATGGGTATGTTGGACAAGCATTCCATTGTTGCTTGTTTAGAATGAACTCTCTTTGCTAACATGCTGGGAGCTGTATGTTCTGGTAGAGATGGAAGGCATCTAGATAGCCACTATATGCATATAGGATATGGAAAAGTGTTGTTCCAAAGTATTGGTCAAGATAGTTGCATAACTATGTGAATCATATCAGTATGCATAATAGGTTATCATTGAAATGTCAACATGATTTGATAATTATGAAGTGTTACTAATCATGTAATTGAATTTGATTTGTAGGAAAGATCGTGTGCTATGATCTACAAAAGAATGATGATGAACACTTGTTCCGAAGAATAAGTGATGATTGTTCAACAAGAAGACTTACAAATCAAACATACTATAGAAGTACAAAGCAAGGCTCATGTATAGAGGATTCTCTTAGAAAGAGGGAGAGGATCATGATGAGATGTTTGCTCCAGTTTCTAGACACACTTCCAGAGATAGATTACACCCATGGATGACAAGACCGTTCTCTTGAATGGTGTAATTGAAGAAGAAGTGCATATCGAGCAAACTCCCAAGATCTGAAAGAGAATCTCATGATTGAAGAAGGATTTGTACGGGTTCAACAGGTACCCAGGATTGATATTCATTTGACAAGCTTGATGATCACCATGGGTGATGCAGATTTCAACCTTTGCTACAAGGTTGAAAGTGGTTTCTACAGTTTAAAAATAGATGATTGGTTCGTTGATGTATTTGACGAATACCAGGCCAGATATATGCTTTGCTATGAACACCCTAAGTCAGTATCTAGTTGAGCCTAGACGTGTTCACCTGGTAGCTGCAAAGAATGTGATGAGGTACCTGAAAGGTACGATATACTTTGTTCTATACTATGTTGGAGATCATGACTACGGATTGTATGGTTATATAGATGCAGATTGGGCCGGAAGTGTCTTAGACAGGAAGAGCACCTTAGGTGGATGTTATTGTCTGGGATCCGCCATGATCTCATTGTTTAGCATGAAGCCGTCCAGTGTTGCTCTCAGCACAAGATGAAGCAAAGTATATAGAAGCTTGTTCTGCTAAGTTGTGAAGCCATATGGCTATGAAAGTTGATGTCAGGTCTATTTGACCTGGAGTTGGATACCACGGTGGATTATGGGCTCAAGTATGATGCGAATCAGAAGATTAACCTGGAGGGTTATGTTAATTTGGATTGGGAAGATAGTGCCATTGATAGGAAGAGCACTTCGAGGTGTTGCTTCAGTATGGGATCAGGTGTGATCTCTTGGTTTGGCAGGACGCAGTCCTGCGTGGCACTGAGTACAGCCAAAGCATAGTATGCCGCAGCTTGTGCGGCTAGTTGTGAGGAAGTATGGCTGAGGAAGCTACTATCTGATTTGTTTGATCTCTAGTTGGATGCGACTTGTATATATTGCGACAACCAGAGTTATGTGAAGTTGTTTGAGAACCCAATGTTCCATGACAAGTCGAAGCACATTGAGATCAAGTACCACTATATCAGGGATATGGTGCAGAGAGGAGCAGTGAAGCTCTAGTATGTTGCGATGGATGAGCAGATAGCCGATGTATTGACCAAGCTGTTGGCCAGAGTGAAGTTTGAATACTTCAGAGAGAAGCTTGGTGTACTTCAGATCGAGCTTCCTTCCAAGGGGAAGTGATGAGTCCGGAAGACGCAGTTGCACATGGGATTTTCCGACATGGTGGTAGGTTGGTCCTCCCATGGTCGTTGATGTAATTGCCGAGCTTTTCTGACATGGTGGTAGGTTGGTCCTCCCATGGTAGTTGATGTAATTTTTGAAGCTTTTCCGACATGGTGGTAGTTAATTTTGTCCTCCCATGGTCGTTGATGTAATTGCTGAGCCTTTCCTGAATGGTGGTAGGAAATTCCTCCCATGTCGGTTGATGTAAGTGTTGTGTTATGTGCATCTGGGTTGTGCTCCGTTGACGATGAGGTGATCTGAAGATGATGAGGTGACAATAGGGTACACAGGTTTTGCAAAGGCATATAATCAGTCCTGGGATGCTCCTTCAGGTTTTGAAGTGGTATATAATCAGTCCTGGGAGATCTTGCAGGTTTTGCAGTGGCATATAATCAGTCTCGGAATGCTCCTTCAGGTTTTGCAGTAGCATATAATTAGTCCTGGGAGATCTTGCAGGTTTTGAAGTGCCATATAATCAGTCCTGGGATGCTCCTTCAGGTTTTGCAGAGGCATATAATCAGTCCTAGGAGATCTTGCAGGTTTTGTAGTGGCATATAATCAGTCTTGGGATGCTCCTTCAGGTTTTGCAGACACATATAATCAGTCCTGGGAGATCTTGTAGGTTTTGCAGTGGCATATAATAAGTCCTGAGATGTACCTACTTGATGGCTTGATCACAGAGATGATGAAGATCTACATTGAGGCTAGGCCTATATCCATCATGAAAAAGGGATGGCTCTGTAGAACTTCCTATGATGAGTAGATTGGAGCAATAGTGACGATGATGATCCGGTGATGAAGACTTGTGTTGATGAACTATGACAAGAGAATACCTTCCTAGCTAAGAGGGAGTGTTAATGTATTTGTAACTTCAAAAGATATTCACTTGTATATTTTATATTGTATTTGTATTTGTATTTTATTATTGTACCTACGACGGAGATGTTTATTCCTTCGGTCGGAGAAGTCATTATTGTATTTGGGTCATGTAAAGTCAATGAGGTTAACCATCCATTGTATGACGAGGCATTGACCCCAGATTTGAGTCTTTCATGGGTTATTAGGCTCTCCTAGAGAAGTCGGCCCAGTCAGTTACACTTAGGGGCCAACCTGTTTGGGGTTAAGGCTAAGTGAAAGGTAAAGTATAAATAGAGAGCGTGATCCTCTCTATTTCATCAGTCACTCACTCACTCATTCGCATAAGTGAGAGAGAGAGAAGTTCACACAAGTGGAGGAGGAGGAAGCTGATAGAGACCATCTCTTTGTTTTGGGGTTTTGTATTATTGCTCATTCTATCTCCGAGGAAGTTGCAGGGTTTTCTCCTTTATGGTTTCCTCGATGAAATGCTTTGTTTCTATTTTCTCTTGTGTTTGATTTGTTGTGCATGTTGTTCTCTCAGATAAGATCCTATATCATATTGAATTAAATTGTGAAAAACTAACAAAACATAGGCCTGCCATTCACCTCCCCAAATGCTTCCTAACCCAATATCATTAGCAGTCATCCAATAAGATGGATCAGGTCTAATCCATGCTGGCCTTTTAATATGGGACAAAGTCACAAAGCCCAATTCTCTCAAATAATCCAATAAAAAAGGAGAGAGAATGTAATTACCTTCATTCCCAATTAAGGGATCAATACCAACTAACACATTTACACCATTACCAACCTTCCAAGTCAGCCCCTTGCTGACCCAAGAAAAAGATTTTATGAACCCCCTCCAGAATTTTGAGATATTTAAGGTACTATTGATGGGATTTATGATCCATTCCAAAATATTATTTTTAATGTATTTCCCATGCAATACCTCAGACTAGAGCCCTTTACCAAAAAATCCCCTCCACGACATTTTCATACTTAATGCCATGCAAAACCAATAAAGGTTTTTGATATTCCATCTGCCATCCTCAGTTAGCTTAAAAAATCTATTCCAACTTTCCAAAATATATTTTCCACCCTCTGCATATACTCCGACCACAGGAAGTTGAACATCAACTTCCTTAGACTGGAGAGAATCGACTGAGGAACATGACCAAGTGAAAACTAGAAGACAAGAATGCCAGTGAGACCAAGGATAATTTTAGGGGCGAAATTTAGCCCATGGGCTATTTTTCCATGTTTTTTTTTCCAAAAAACGATTCGCCAATTAGCATTTTTTGAAGCCCCGTTTCGCCCAATTTTGATGCGGTAAAATTTTTTCAGTCTAAAAATCGCCAAATTATTATATAAACTATATAAAATCCTTAGAAATTGAAATAATTTTAGAAAAATATCGCCAAATATTTTATAATTGACATTTTAGGAATTGATAAGATTCGCCAAGGTTTATGCACTTTTAAATAAGTATGTGTCCTTAAAATTATTGAGGACTGACTTCAACATAACTAATCTTCCCTCAATAGACAAATGCCTATAGGTACAACTATTAATTCTTTTCTCATATTTTTATCAACCACTGCCAATCCTTTTTACCATAACCATTAGGTTTTAAATAAAAACCCAAATATTTGAATCCCATTTGTCTTAAAGTTCCATCCTCCACTCCATTGCATAGGAAACCAGATTTGTTAATACTAATCTCCATATGATATGCTACACAAAATAATGACATAATCTCAGCAAAAACATGCCATTATTCCACAGAACCCACCCCAAACAGCACAACATCATCGACAAATAGAAGATGTGTTATGTAAATGGAAGCAACAAATCTGATACCCCTTATTTTACCATCCAATTTAGCCATATTAATCATCCTACTTAGTCCCTCAATTACTAAAAGGAAGAGTAAAGGAGAGAGGGGACAACCTTGTCTGATACCCATGCTACTAGAAAAGAAACTTGTAGGAGCACCATTTATAAGAACAAAAAAGTGTTCAATAGAAACACATGCCATAATCCAATTCACCATCAGTAAAGGTATCCCAATTTGAACCAAAATAAGTGTGAGGTACACCCAATTTACCCTATCATAAGCTTTGAATAGGTCCATTTTCAATATAAGAGCATCCAGACTCTTAGTCTTAATTGAATGTAAGCATTATTGAGAAATGCCTACAACATCCAAGACTTTCCCGTTCCCCAAGAAACCAAACTATTCCTTCGACATAACAACATCCAAATTAGGCTTTAATCTATTGGCAATAATTTTGGTAACGAGTTTATAAGCCAAGTTACAAAGATCAATGGGCTTAAAGTCATTAAAGGATTCATGCTTGCTAGTTTTAGGAATAAGAGTGAGAAAAGTGAGAAAAGTGGAATTTAACCCACCATCTGCAAAATATCATCACCCACTAAGTCAAAGAAAGCCAAATAAAATTCAACAGGACACCCATCAAGGCCAAGACTCTTGTCCATGACAAACTATTTTAAAGGATCTTCAATCTCCTTTAGAGTAACAGGTTTACCCGTATCCATCCCCTCCTCAACTGAGAAAAAGAGGGGAGATGCTCAATCACCTTAAGTTGAGAAGATATGTCATTAGTCCCAGGATCCTTGAAAAAATTACTAAAACGCTCTTTGTTGCACCTTGAAGATAATTTTGTCCATGGATAATAGAGCCATCCTCAACCCTAATATCCCACATAGAATTAATATTCCTCCTATATTTGGCATATCTATGGAAAAACCTGGTGTTGTTGTCCCCAAGAGCTACCCAAATGGCCCTACTCTTCAAGCGCCAAGTCATCTCCTATTGTTTAAGAATAAAGGCTTTATGTCTCTCAAGCTCCAACAGTTGAAGTTTGATGTCACAGGAAAAGACACCACTAGGATAAGCACTAAAAATATTATGTTTTTCAACATCAATTCTCTTTAAATTAGTTGCATCTTTCTTTTTCTTATCCTTCTCCCACCTAACCACTTCCTTTTGAAGACACTTCAGTTTATAGATCAATCTCTCAATAGGATTTAAATCCCAGGGAATAACACAAGAGACCCATTTACTTCTCACCAGAGGACCAAAATTTTCATCCTCCAACCAAGAACAATTTAATTTAAAAGGAAAATTTCGAGGATCTTTTAAACCATCAACCCGAAGTATCATAGAAAAATGATCGGATATGGTAGAATGAACAACCCGGGTTTTATATCGACGCAAAGACACCACCAAATCCTCTGACATTACAAATCTATCCAATCTCTTGCTAATCCCCCTATCCCTTGTCCTTCTATTGTACCAAGTAGTCCAATCTTTGTAGGAAGAACATCCACCAAGTGGAATCTATTCAAAAGGTTTCTAAAAAAATCAGAGAGAGTATTTGAATGAGCAGCAATACCCCAATACTCAGAGGCATCTAAAGTGAAGTTCAAGTCTCTAGCTAAGATCAAATTGTGTAAACCCAGAGTATTATCAGGTTCCAGGGAGGACAAAAAAACCTCCATATCTCTGTATGGATTGTTACAATTCACTATAGAGAGTGTTTGAGAGGAACCAAGAAAGTTCCCTTCCAACAAAATGCCACCCACTACTTTACAATGTTTAAAATAAGCCGATAAAGGATTCTAGCATGACAATAACCCTCCATATAAACCAAAAGAACTAACAACGCACATTTCCCACCTAGACGAGATATCAAGGCTAATATACTTAAAGAGTTAAGAGAGGGACCTAGCCTTCTCATCCCCTCCAACTCCTTGTACATTAAAATAGAGGACGGAAATTAAGAACCAGGACAACTAGGATTTTGTTCTCCAATGGCCCGATAAAGATGTAAATCAAAACCAGTTGACAAATCCGACTCGAACTCCGAAGGTTTAGATTTCCCCTTTTTCTTTTTGTTCCTTATTGTTACATTGGAGTGTATTATAGAGGAAACATGTAGAACTTCAGGGTTTGTGGAAATCTTATTTGCATAGACCTACAATGCAATCTTTATCAAAATGTCCATGTAGGAAGAAAGAGTATCAGGACTCATATTTTTATGTTTATCCTTACCAATAGAGAGGTCTTCTATAACAGGAGAACCTGAGAGGGTTGGGAAACCAATTAAGGAAGGAATGCCCGAAGGCGAAGTATCAACCAACTGATCATCCAAAACAACATCAGTTGCCCCATTGTTTGAAGGAGAAGGGTTTGAAACCACAACCATCCCACTCCTAGACCCCAAAGCAATTATAGGAATTGAACAACCCTTAGAGTTTATAGTCATAGGGGTAGGACCCGAGGGCGAAACAACAACCAATTGGTAATTCAAAACAATATTATTTACCACTTTATTCAAAGGAGGAGTGTCCAAATCTACAACCACCCCACTTTTAGACCCCAGAGGGGCAAGATTTGAACAACCTTTAGAATTTAAAGACCCATTTTCAAGACAAACATTTGTACTCGACACCCCATACAAAGATTTTATTTGAAATTATAAATGTGAGATCATTAATATTTAAACAATATTAAATCTAAATTGTATTATCAAACTAAATCTATTAACCAAGATAGTATTAAAATTTTATACAACTTACAACTTATAGGGTGCTTAGATAGTGTAATGTGACTCTAATCTTCTAGAAGGAATTTGGTTAATTCAAATTATTTTTATTATTAATCTAATATTATTTATTATTAAGTTAAACATTTATTTCTCTAATATTTGTGGATGATCTAATTATAAACTTCTCCATTTTAATAGCCTTTTATATTTACGAAATTTGTTAACCTAAAATTGATAGGTTATTTATCTATGTGAACCCAAATTGAAGGGTTGTAAAAATATTGGAACGTTATGAATTATCTTTTTTGATGAGAAAGAGTGAATATCAAATTTACATTCAAACGAGTAGTCTTGATCATTTGACATTGTGGAAGATATTGACTTGCTCAGTAGCATTAAATGTCCAAAGAAAAACATGTCCTGCAATGAAGTTTTTCACCTATATGTCTTTCACAACAAATAGATACTTGTTGCCCCTCGTAAAAAATTCATTAGAAGATTCCTAGCAAAGGGGGATAATCCAATCCTTTTGGATCCCTACATATACACTACACACCAAACAACTTGAAAAACAAAACAAAACAAATTCCACCAGATGAAAAACAAAATCTTATGTCTTGTTTTTAGTTCTATGCACATTGTGCATGTGCAACGGTTGAAACTAAAAACATCAATGCCAACTACTCAAGCCATCATACTCTCACGAAATCTAGTAGACATATATGCCTATCATTTGGGTTGAAGAAAATGTGTAAAGTCGGGCATGATTAAATAGGTACAATATCGTTTTTGAGATGATGCTACCGATCATCAATTAGAGCAAATAGATAGGCAAAGTCCATAAGCACATTGCATTGGGGTTATATTTACATAGTTGCTCGACGAAGCTAGAAAAATGGTTATGCCTGAATAATTGGGTAGTAGGTATTTGGCGAACTCGAATGATTGCAACACAATGAACATGGTTTCCTCCTTCTCGATGGGACAATGTGATTAGGGATGGTATTGTCAACAATCCCACCACCATGCTATATATAGTGAATGATGGCTAGTGATTTAAGAGGATCTAAGTGGGTTACATGGTTAGCATATTAAGGATTTCTAGGTTAGTGGGTTAATACAATATTTAATGTGATGAATATGGGCAAATATGACTAAAGTAGTCATGGTAAACCATAATATTTAATGTGATTCATATGGGCAAATATGACTAAAGTAGTCATGGTAAACCATAATCAATCTTGGTTAGTCAATATTAAGGGTTGACGTCTAGTGGTTCTAATTGCATTATGATTATTTAGGTTGATTCATAGCTAATATATGGCAATATAGATTAATAGGTTAGGAGGTAATTGGATTAAGGAATTAAAGGTTAGTGAGACAATTAGTCAATATAGTTATCTATGGTTAATATATCTAATTGGTCAATAGTTGTTAGTAGTTATATTGTATTCTAGGGTTAGTGTGTTCAAGGTCATAATGTTCTAAGCATTGCTTGTGTCAAGGGTCATAAAGGGAAATGGATATAGTGTATTTTTTGTCAAAGGTGATTGTATCAAATATAATAAGAATTAGGAGATATAGTGTGAATGGGTTTGTGATCATAACGACCATAACATGGATAATGAACAATAAATAATATTGTTAGTATATGTTCATTGATGTTATTGTAGATGTAATAATAGACGTTTTCACATAGTCTATGATGTTCAAAATTGAGTCCAATGGTTGAAAAAAATAATTATTTCAATGGATTTTTGGAGGTAAGGATCATTTTGGGGACTTTAAATCAACCGAAATCGAAATCTTGTAGTGATATTAAAATTGTATTCTAATTTCTAGGAAACTATATTTTATATTTTATATTATATTTAGTTTAGCTTAAAAAAACAAAGTATTTATAAGTGGATATATTCATTGTAAAACCGCAATCAAGTATAGTATCTTGGTTTCATGTATGGAGCTAAATCACATGGGATATTAGGTATTTTGAGGATACTATAAGGGGATAAAACTACCTTTTTTGGTCTCAAAGACTGCTTCTAACTGGCTAAGAGGTCATCTTCTTCGGATGTAAGGAAACATGTTAATGACCTAAGAGCCGGAGGCATCTAGCAACAATGGAAGTCTGTCTCCTTATGAACCACCAATTGGTTATTTCAGGTGGCATGGTTTTCCTTGAATAACGGTGATGAGTCAACTTTCATTTGAGGATAACAACCCTTGATGGTTGTCTTCATTGCTAGTTTGAAAATTGAGTTATGATGGGTTTTGCCATCTTTGAGAAAAAAAAAAAAAGTAGACAGATTTATTAGGCCTTGGCGTTTAGTATCTTTTGAAAACTCAGCATGGTCACATAACTTATCTCATTATGGAACCCCAAGGGGTAACTCAATTGGTTGGATCTTCCAGAACCAAGACACCACAAGGTCAAGGTCAGGGGTTCAATTCTTTGGGTTTTTCAGGGGTTGGCATCGATGTAATGCCGACAAGGGTGCGGCCCCTTCAGTTGGGCCCCCTTCGCTTGGATCCGTGGGCATAGCGAGCTCTAGGACCGTGAACCACATTGAAAAAAAAACTTATCTCATTATGCACAATATTTACAACAATATCATGTTATCATTTTATAAGGTCCATATGACTTAGGCACATAAACACACTATTTACATAATGGCCCTATGTATAAAAATAGGGTTACCAAAATGGAGGTGATATAATTTTGAGGTAGTTTGTTTCATTTATGTGAATTATTTCTATTAAATTAGGTTTTCATAGAGAATCATCTAACTTTCTAGAAAACTTCTCTCTTATTACCAAAATTCGATGACATTAAAAAAGTATTGAATTGATATTTTAATATATTTTTTAACCATCTAAATTAATTCAGAATTAAGCAATACCTTTCAAAGACTTGTTCGACCATGAACATCTATGAATCATGGTAAAACTCTACTTATACCTAAAACTTTTTCTAGACTCGTATCATATTTGTAATTGAAAAAAGTTTAGTTATCACCAAATTAATTACTCCCTTTTACAAAAGCTTTTAATATTAAATTTGAAATCGTCCATTCTCACATTGGACTTTTATCAAAATTTTCCTTCGAAATGCCCACAAGATATCTCGAAAAGCTAAATGTTATCCCTAGTTGATAATATGCATATGCATGTGTAATTTAAGGTCACAATAAAGTTTGTTTTGATGTTGTTTGCCATTATTTTGAATTCCATTTTGGAGGTCACTTTTTAGGGTCCACATAACATTGTGTAATGAGGGTTTTAGTAATAGGGGAGTGATGATGGTCCATGGATTTTGATAGTGTTTCTTCATTATTTTTTGAGGTTATTTTTCATTTTTAAGCGTCCACATTATATGGTATATTGAGGGTTTTATACATGTGGAGTGAAGGTCAATAGTTTGGTGTATTTATATAGAGATATTATGTAGTCTTTTATATATTATTATATATGTGTGGACTTTTTATATATTACTTGGTCACTTTTGAGGCTCCTTGGATAGGCTCAGAAATGTGGAATGAGGGTAGACACTTAGCATGCATCTCATACCATTGAGGGTAGACACTTAGCATGCATCTCATACCATTTATTAATATTAAGTAGAAAAATATGTTTTCTCGTTCAAAGTCAAATGCCTAGCATCTATCGTGATTTGAGGAAAGTCTATACTTATAAATTAAATAAGTATTCATATAGTTTCCCCGAACAACACTACCAAAAATAACTCTATGGTTTTTTATTTATATAAATTAGGTTGTAATTATGGAATTATTTTAGTCAAATGAAAGATTATCCAAAATAGTAAGTGTAATTAAATGATATTTTTGATAGTTTAAAATAATCGAAGGGAAATTGTGGGTTGAGAGATCCTGGGTTGTGGATGTAACCAGATGAAAAGTAATTGATGAATTACTAGCTTGATTGACTATCTAGTAGAGTAGAAAATAGTAGTCTTTCATGACCAAATGTTTACTGTAAAGAAGATATATGTAACTTTGATTCTCTGTGGAATAGCAAGTTACTTTTTTTTCGTATTAAAAAAAGAAGAAGGGAAATTGATTTTTTGACTTAAAATGTAATAGGATTAATTTTAGATTAATGGAATTATAGATATAAGAAGTCGACATTGTACAATTCGGTTCTAGTAGAAGTATTCAAGGGTGTTGAATCCATTTTTGCATTAAAAACAAAAATCTCATAAATCCAAAGTTGTAGTTTCAAGAAAGATTGTGTGATCGAATTTTGATGATGACAAAAAGAGTCCAAATTGTAGAACCATAAACCTTCTTCTTCTCCTAATCTATAAACCACCTTGGATATTCCAACTGTTAGCTCATCAAAACAAATCTAAACTTAAAACGGCTATAATGAGCCTATGCTTGACTATGTGACTATTATTTTTTGTTATTTTTAACAATTCAGCATACATAAAAACATATTCAAAGTCTTTAACTACTACAACATATGAAATAGACTACAATAGCAAGACACACACAATGGAACACAAATGTTTACCCTAGAAACCCATACAAGAAAACTAGCATTTAACGAAGGATTATTCCTTTTGTCTTCATATATTATGGAGATTACAATACAGGTTACAAAAATTTCCAAGCTTACTATGAAGCTATGTGACACTATGGTCTTATATAGTCCTCAACATGATGATTCTATCTCTATGCCCTATTAGCAATTCCTCTCCACACTCTTGCTCATCCAATGGAAGAATTGGCGGTGAGTGACAAAGTGAACCCTCTTCCCTCCTGCTATATTTAGGGTTTGAAAACCTCATAGAACCTCCATGGTGCTTCTAGAATTCTCTCAAAGTGGATTCCCCCATGTTATTAACTCCCCATATTTGAATTACGGTGAGTTTAAATCACCACTTGGGCATGTGGAGAATGTTCTTGTCGATGCCCAAACTTTCTCATATAAAATATGTTTTGGGTGCACTATGGCTTGTTGGAGAGGTCTCAATGAGAAAAATAAATGTTGTCAAGGAAACTTAAGTGGTTGCAAATAGGGAAAATTTTAAGAATCCATAATTTTCTCAAAGTGTAGAAACTTTGGCGAATCTTACTAATTATCAAATTTCCAACTATAAAATGTTTGGAAATATTTAAAAAAAAAATTCAATCTTCTAAGGATTTTATATAGTTTTTAGACAATTTTGGCCATTTTTAAAGTAAAATTTTTTAATCGTATGGAATTTGGGGTAATCATATTATAAAAAATGGGAAATGGCGAATATTTTTTTGGAAAAAAACCCTTAAAAATCAGCCCATGGGCTAAATTCCACCCCTAAAATTTTCGCTGGTTGCAAGGCCAAAAAAGATTGTTATGACCTCAAAAATGAGTCAGAAGTTGATTCCCTGAATCTGAAAAAATGAACATCATATCTAAGATATTCTAAATTCTAACATTATCTGTCTAGAGCATCGATAAATTCATATAGTACCTATATAGATTCATTTAAAATCATCTCCAAATTACAAAAATAATTCTACACTTATCCACAACAATTTCATGATGCAACTATAAAACTATCTTTGCGAGTTGAAAGGTTGTCCAAACCACAATAACAAAAGTAACCCTACACAGACCAATAATGCAAATAGGGAAGTTTCTTAACAAGGTGAAAGATTCTCCAAACAACCTTCTCTCTTAATTCTCAATAATGATTATGATAGTTATTAACATTCATTGAGGCGAATTTTGGTCTATCATATCCTAAAAAAGGTAAGGAAACACTTGGTTTTCTTTAGAATTTTATTTATTTGCTTAAAGAGCTTTACGAGAAGCATTCATGGATCATCATAGTTGTGAGTAGCAAATAATTTAAAATTATGCTCTAATGTGGGTGTACATGGCACATTCTATGAGAAAGTTTTTTTATCTTCAACCTTCATAGTGTCACAAAGCTGACAAATTCTTTCATTCCACGATGTCTTAGGAATTGTCCAACACCCTATTTAGCTATGGAGCTAGTGAGAGTTTGTTCTTATTTTAGCAATGTTGTTTTTCTTATGTATGCTAGTTAAAACAAAGATATATTTTTGATCTTCTAGATTATGGTTAATCACCTCCTTATAGTATCTTAATTTTCTCTGATTATTTAATTTTTTATCACACCATAACTTCTTCTTAAATTTGGACGTAATAATAGTTTTAATATTATCACTATTATGTATAGTGACATCTTCTTGACTCCCAATGATTTAGCCAAGACACAGAATTTTTATGCCAACCTTGCTTAAGCCACAGGGTGGTTTTGACTAGACTAGAATATGAAGCAATCTTAGGAAGCCTCTTGTCTCTCTGCATGTTGTTTATCTTGTTCTTGTACATTAGTTACCTAGTCATAGTCATGCTCTCAATGGGGCAGAGACTCGCTTCTATGAGGAGGATAGGATAGGGTATATTTCCTTTAACCTTGAGATTATATGTTATAAAGCGCTATTAGATTCACTCTATCTTTCTCCATGATTCTCTAGAGATGATGCCACCCCAAAATTTATATCCATATAAGATAGCAAGAGTGACGAGAGTTTCAAAGAGGAGTTTCTTCTTACCCCAAAGCCAAATCTCCGCTGATTTCCAATGTTTTCAAGTCCATAATAAACTGTCCACCCTCCATTAATCAATTTCTCAATGCTATAATTAAGCTTGTGATGAAGATCGATTTTGAGATATTTGTATGAAGTCACTTCCTCCAAGTTTTTGTTGTCATACATGAAATTAACATAAGTGGTATTTTGAGATTTGATTATCATAACCTTTGTTTTGTCAATGCTTACAGTCATACCCGTACTAGAGCAAAAATCCTTGAGAATTTTTAGTTTCTTGTCGATATGATAGAGTTGTTTCCATAAGAACAATATCATCGCCATAGAGAAGAAGAATGATGACTATACCAGCCAAAGTTGTATCAACACAACCTACATCTTCCAAACAACCCTCTAGCTTGTTAATGTATAGACCAAAAAAAGGTAGGGGATAGGGGACAACCTTGCTTGACTCCTATATTGCAATTAATTTATTTTGACTAACGTTCAAAGTTCCTAAACTTAGAAATAACCTATACGACTTTATTGCAACAACTCTCAACTCAAAAAGAATTTTAAGCTTTTCTAATCTATTGTACATATTAATTTTAGACAATCTATCAAATGCTTTTCTAAAATCCACAAAACAACACAAAAAAATGGTTTTATAAATTATTTTTCTTTAAAATCCTCCTCAATATGAATTGTTTTTCTATAAAATCCTCATGGTTTGAAAAGAGGAAATTACCAAAAGATGATTCCCCTTAATCAAACATTTTATTCTTTTACTAAATCTCAATCAAAACAACAAAGTTTGTAGAATAGGCACTAATTGTTTTTTAATGAGGTCCTCGTGACTTCAAAAAGAGGAAATTACCAAAGGGTGATTCCCCTTTCACTAAGTGAAATCTCAATCAAAGAATAACAAAGTCAATTGAGTAATAGGTTACCTTTTACCTTTTATATTGAAGCAAAAAAATAATAATAATAGTCAACAAGACTTTTAACATGCATTATGCATTAAATATGCAATGTCGTCATCAAATGAAAATATTATGAATCTTATATAATACCAAATATAATTAAAACCTAAAGGGACCAAATGTAAAAAATGAAAAATGCTCTAACCTAGAGGGCCCACGCATGAAAAATGATGGTGAGCAATGTTAGGAACATAGATCAAATAGTGTTTTTAACTCTAGCTTTAGGGTATGAAATGGGTTTAATAGTATATAAAGCTCTAAGTCTTCAGGTGCACAGTATTTAATGTTAAGCTTCTAGATGCAGAATATTTAATGTTTTACAACTTGGATACGTACCTTGGATGTAAAGTTATTTTATTTTGGAATAACAATGATTAATTTAAAATTATTTATATCCAATAATAAATAACCCAAATTTGTAAAACATTAAATGCGGATTTATTGATGTTTAAGCTTTAAGCTCTAGAGTATTTAAGTTTTACAACTTGGGATACGCATAGGATAAACAACTACCAAAACGTCCCATGCATTTTTTTTTCAATTTCGATGAAATTATCCTTGGAATTTGCAATTTTTGTCATTATTGCAATTTTATTTCAGCAATCATATTGATCCGTCCTAGACTAAATGCAAGATTTTAAAACTACTCAAATCATCAAAATCTCGCTTCATGTTTTTCTGGTGATTTATTCCTAAATCCAGAAAACCGGTGAAATTGTAGTTCCATCCCATTTACTATGAAACTATACTATGAAACAGTGTCCCTAGGAATTTTAGCCCATTTTAAAATGACCCAAATCATCAAAATTCCAAAAAAAACCCAAAAACAAGTTGAGTGCAACTTATCACACGCCTTAAAACCCAGTATACACCCCAAATTGTAAAACATTAAATGCTTTACAGCATAGTAAAGCACTGTAAAACAGTACATACTTTGCAACCGGGTACCTAGTTTCCTGATATTTATTTCATGGTGGTTTAACCATGCCGGGGTTTCTTTGCAGCCGGGTCTTTTGCTCAGTGATCTTTCAGGATGGTTTAACCATGCGGGTTTCAGTGATTGATTGATGGTGTATATATAAATAAATGGTTTCAGTGATTGATTGATGGTGTATATATAAATAAATGTTACGGGACCGACGTGGCCACGCAGTTAAAAAACAAAACCAAACCAGCCCGCCGTCCAAATCCGGGCACCATGGGTTGCGAGGTCCAAACACGAGAGAGGAGGAATTTCAATGGAAGATGCAACAAGCACGTCTCACACATTGACCTTCGCTCCACAGCGA
Organism: Larix kaempferi; assembly: GCA_027924585.1. Lineage (NCBI taxonomy): Eukaryota > Viridiplantae > Streptophyta > Pinopsida > Pinales > Pinaceae > Larix > Larix kaempferi. The sequence continues at coordinate 1,836,993 of BSBM01000499.1, forward strand.
TGACGGCGCACAAATAATTCTCTAACTCCAATTGCTAAGATTTCAGGCTGCAGACGGCCTCGTATTATCCAGACAAGCTTCGACAAAATCGTCTGTATTAGCAGGATTGACAGAGGAAAGAAAGCTGTAGAAGTCTTACAGACAAGCATCACGGGTTCCAAGTGCAGCTGTAGTTGCTTCGGCTCTGCCATGGGAACCGAGGCGAGCAAAGTGGTGTCTGAGTCGGAATCCTTGTGGCCCAGATTCAAAAGGCGTATGAAACGTAAAAGCAAAAACCGGTCTTCGGCTCCAAGCCCTTTCTCAAACTACGCTGTCGAGATTTCCCCTAATCAGGTTATCAGCGGGAAATCGGAGGGTTTGGTGAAGATTGTTTCCATTTGTCGAGACGGAGAATTGATTCCTGTAATTCTGTCATCTGCCAGGAAAGCAATTTCCAATAAACAACAGCCCGCCAGCAAGAAGAAGAAGCCACTGGGTTTCGATGCAGCAGCGATTAAGGTGAAGTCACACGATGCAGCTGACGTTTCTGCGAAGTCAAGCGAATCAGACGTTCGTACTGAAGAATTAGCTGCAAAGCAGATTCCTGAAGCAGAAGAAAAAGTTGGAGTGAGAAAGCCGAATCGGCGGTTGTGGGTTCGAATCGGCAGAGCCTTCCAGTTCCCGACGGTAAGCAAGCACTTGCTGGGCTTCGATTTTTAACCTATTTCAGCGGTTATGTGTGTTGGATATTCTTCTAATTTGAAGAAATGCATGACTGAAGTTGTACCTGCCTGTTATTTTTAATTGCCAGGTACCTGATTTGCATCAAAATAGCCGAACTGGGCTGAAGGTTTCGCAAAATTCTGTCGGTGGAGACCACGCAAAAGATACCGAAGCGCCAGTGATCGAGCAAGCCAAAACACAAGAGATTTTGCTGGAAAACGAGCTGCCATATTCGATCCCTGTACCAATTGACGAAGCATCTAAGTCTAGTCGAATCTCCACGGAAGTGAAGTCTAAGAGCGTCAAGATTTTGAAATCTATTGATTTTCACAGGAAGCTGAATTCTCATGGCAGCGCGCCTAACAGCCCTTTCAAACGTCAGGGGATCGAATCCTCTGATCCACTCTGTTCGTCCTCGTCGTGTCCGCAGTTTCTGCGCCCAGTCACGGCTGCGATGCCGAATAGTCCTAAACCTAATTCGCAGCATAAGAAGCTTAAAATGTCGGCAAAAAGAAAGGGAACCCGAACACAAACAAGTACAAAGATCTTAGGGGGCGCAACAGGTGAATGCGAAAGATCTGTCAGTGCTATAAATTTATGGTTTCTGATTATAATTATGGGATGCCTGGTAGTGCTGTCAAATAGGCTCTTAGCCGTTGTGTGCACTTCCTTATGGTGGTATTTACTTAGCAGTCTGTTGGGAAGAAAATAATGTAGCAGGTGTTAGGTGTTAGGTGTTAGCATTAGCAGATCCTACAAGAAACCACAACAGGAATCTGAGCGGCATGAGCGCCACCATTCACTGGAGCGAGTATCGGAAAAAGGGGATCGTTCCATAGAAATATGAATAAATTCAAGACAGGGGAAGGTTTTGTTATTGTGGAGCAGCCATTTCAATTTCAACGGAATAATCTTTGAAGCTGTTTGTATATAATTTGTAAACACTTAGCTTTTAAAACGATAAAACGTTTATGTTCTATGGGAGGGATACGTTTTATAATATCTGTACCATTCGTTTTATACTGAATTTTATTTATACTTCAGTTCTGATTTGCACCTCTGTGCCTTTATATTTGTAATTGTTCTTGCACCGCATTTCATTCAGCTCGAAAATGATCACGATCTCATATTATTGTATTAATTTAAAAGTAGAATTAAAATTATATGAAAAAAATATCACTAGTGTAGATTGATCTTAAATCAGGATTTATAAAAGATTTAATTTTTTGAGAAATAAATATTTTTAATCTTAAACTGGAGAAATGTGATCTTATACATTCCAATTTAAGTATTTTTTAAATCAATATAAATTTTTAAAATTAATTTTCATAATTTTTATTTTTAGTAATGTAACTTTAAGTTACTTAACAACAATCTCTTCATACTAAGAACAGAAGACCTAAAAACTATAGAAGACCTCACTACTAGTGTATCAACCTTTGTTTCCAATCTTAAATTTTTATTTCACAACTTTAATTTCAATTCAAAGCTTAGGCGTTTGAGGCTTATAGGCATCCCAACAAGTCATCAATTATTTGGCATTCAAAATAAACTTAACCTATTAGAGAATTAAATGATTTTTAGTTTCATATAATTTTGTAAGTTTTTTTAATTGATTATTAGAATTAAGAATTGTTTTATTATTGAAATTGTAATATAATATTGTCTTAGGGGTTTAAGATTCTTTGTATAATATTATAATTTGTAAAATTTAATTATTTTTTATAATCTAATTCTATGAAAAAAACTTACAAAATAGGAAATTTGTTTCAAAACTAAAAAAATCAATATAATCAAATAAACCATCACAAAGTACTCAATTTCAAAAAATCAATGAAACTTTTTAAATGGAGTAGAAATACGTTAAGCAAAAGTTTCACCATAAATTTGGATCATAATAAAATTACGATTAGTTATTCAATTGTTTTGTGAGGTAAAAATGTTTTTGAATAGTAGTTGTCTAAGGGAAGGTAAGAATTTGAATATACCTTTATGAATTAATAAATCACTATTTGTATTATTTATTAAGTTAGATATACCTGAAATTTGTTTTTATGTCTCGAAATTGTTTTTATAAGTTACTTCTGCGATAAAAAAACTTGTAAAATCGGAAATATGTTTCAAATTTGAAGTTTTCAGGGCCCTTCAGAGGTCATTTTACACGTCATAGAAGGCCACTTCAAATTTTACCATGCAAAAAAAAATTAATTACATGGTAAGCCTTTCAATAATTAAATTAACCACTACTCTTTAAAATTGCAACAGAAGGGTAGCTTCAAATTTCACCCATCAACAGTTTTCAGTGGGAAATTGGGAATGTGGCTACTAGCTAGGTGACTTGGAAGTGGGACTGGGTTACTCTCCAATATCCACGTGTTCGATCATCCATGGATCATGGACCATTGGGCCTCTAATAATATCATTGACCAACTTACGTGGACGTGCTTACACTGAGCAGCCCATGGCTTGAATGCTTCCAAGTTCTCGTGTTTGTAGCGAGCGCTTACGTGTTTAACACATTTAATGGCATCAACAAATTTATTAAACCTGGTTGGTGGATCATACGTGTTGTTGGCAGCGGGCTTACCAAGTTACCAGTTATCACATACCAATTCGTGAATGCTGACTCCGTGAGTTAATTGAGTATTCAATGTATAATATATTATGTTAATGTGCCCCGCCGCGAATTTGGCATTTCAGACAAAATCCACAATCCATAAACTTCTTTGAGGAGCTCAACTTCAAGGCTGACTAGATTGCTGACATCCTATGAATTTACAGGTATGTACATCATTTTATCCATTCATGATCCCATCAATTATTTAAAAATTTTGTTATTTGATTAAAATTCTGTAACTTCAAAGTTCAAACACAATATTATTATTTGAATGAAATTTTGTTACTTTAAATGGGCCTTGAAAGCTTCAAATTTGAAGCCTGGACCCAAGAGTGGGTTTGTCACAAATCTCCGTCAGAAGCTATTTAGAACGACATTTATCAATTCCCAATTGTAGCAACAACAACAATTACTTATTTCTTCATATGTCCTGTGTATACGCATATATATGATTCCATGTGCTCCTTGCCTTTCCCTATTTTCCATTGTCGTCCGATCGAAGCTCTTGAGAATTTAGCTACCCTTTAACTTTCGTGAAATGGAGGGGACAAGGAAGACCATTGTTTTCACTCTGAAACCGAGTGCTTCCCCGTTCAGCTGCCACTGGACACGGTTGCATCCCTATGGGAAACAGGTGTGCGCAATGCGCCCCCAACTTTACCAAAAAGCCCGGGGATTTGGGGAAGTTCCCACTCTGCCAACCTCCATGCATCTAGTTAATGAGTCAGATCAAGAATCCATACTTTGTATCTAAAACTGTATTACATGAGCTATTTTTTCCCAAATATTGCTCAGTCATCGAATCGACACCTTCCTCTAGTACACGGTTTAAGATTCTTGGTATTTATTAATATGAAGACCACTGATGCTACTACACTTACAATCCGCGTTCGACTGTATGCATTGGGACAAAATTGTTTTTGTAATCTTTATTTTTAGAATGACAGCACACTACTTTACCTTTTGATTTTGTTGCCCTTATCGGTTGGTCTGGAAAAAAACATGAACTTCAACCATATAACAAGAACTTCAACCATCTATGCATCTCCTCTCTACTTGGTCTACCTACGTTTTACTTATATTGCTTCACAACCCATCCTCTACTCCATCATACCACAGATTTAGTATGTATAACGAGATCTAGGGGGTGGGGGGGCTATAAAGAAGAAGCATCCAAGGTCCATAATTAGCTATTGATCAGAACAAAAGTTGCCTGGAGTTAGATAGTTCTCTTTGCTCAATTTGGGAAACTGCTAAGATGGCAAAGGTGGCATAGTGGCCTAGAGACTGAGCTGCTAGATGGGGGCGAAATATGGTTGTGTTATATGACATATAATGTTCAATGCTGCTATATCCACTGCAAAATAAAACCTCTCAACTATACTATGTCAATAAACATTGAAATTTTGATATACTATTACATTTTCAAATGAAAGAATAATTTATTTTTACATGGCAGCATTGAAGGGTTCAATATCTCATAACCCTTCAAAGTGAAATGTGACCCCACCCTTCAAATTCGATCCTTGAATCGGAAACTCCTTTATGAATTACACGTTAAAAAGTCGTACAGAGTATGCTCGGGATGGGACACTGCCTTTGCGGACTGATGTATAGATTTTCGGCGTACTTCTCGAAGTCAAGTAAAGTAAGCAATAATAACTATATTAACCTTATCATTATTATAACTATTTAAGCGAGAGTTATAAAAAGAAGCATATTCATTGAATAAGCCTCCAAGCAAGTATTCCAAATTGCAATTATGAAGGGAATCAGGGCCCTCGTTGCCGGCCGCCTCCGAGTCATGTGAAATGTCCGCATTGTCAAAGAGATGGGCCTCTACATAAAGACGTGTAGAGCATTGACTAACTCTCATCTCTTTCCAACTTCCATACATCACCATTTGACTACCCCTTGTCCTCATGCGGAATGATGGAAGGTAGGTTTTAAGATCAAAATTGTTTTTCCAAATTTAGTCGGAATTTTGTCAATTTTGTAAATAAATAAAAAGTATAGATTCACTTTAATTGATGGAGGTTTTGATTATGGAACTTTCCTGTATTGGTTGGAATTTTGTAAAAATATAGATTCACTTTAATTGATGGAGATTTTTTAATATAGAATTTTTGGTTTTAACACATTTGAAAATATTTTAATTATTAGAATTTTGAAAAAAATGAGGCGACTAAAGTGGAGAACATAAACCCATTGAAAAAGTCAAACATGTTTATTTAATAAACCACTCTAAAAAATCAATCACACTTGCTATCTTTGCTTTGTGACCTTTGCTTCTACCTTAACTAGTAGTAAAAGGACGACGCTTTAGCCTTTTTGGGCAAAAGTTTGATAGAATTTAGCTGTATGATTAGAGCTTTATTGTGATGAGAGTTTTTTGTATGGTTGAATTATGTTTCTAGAGGTTTTGCCTAATTATGAATTAATTTAGAATCTCAGAAAACCGATTAGAATTTTGGATCATTTATAATTCTAACTTTGGGATCATTTATAATTCTAACATTATGTGTTGCTCAGTTTTGGCTCGTGAGTGCATCAACATTGGCTGCCCTGGGTGTCTTATCCTTGCTTTTCTACTATTATCGTTTTCTACTAAGAAGAAGCCATTGGGTCGCATTTTGATTTTATCACCAAATTATTATATGCTCTCCCTTTCTCTATATATATGAAAATCAAAATGCTTTAAACATTTTTACAAGTTGGGTTTATTTGGCATTCCATTTGTAGTTGGGTTTAAAGATGTTTTTTATATACATTATTTTCTTATTTTAAATTATTTACAAATTAAAAAAAAAGAGTCAAAGTTGGCATGGTTGGAAAGTGGTGGGAATTTAATTCTCTATCCTGGTTGAGATGCGTCCATTAAATACACCTTATTCAATGGATGGTTGTCACTATAACCTCCACCATTCTAGAGTATTGCGAACTTGGGGTATTTTGTATATGTTTGTTGATGTTGTCTCTCGAGACTTTAGTATTTTTCTCATATAAATGTGATTTTGCCCTACAATTGGGGAGTGTGCTTCAGGTTTTGCATGTGTTCGTGGTTGCATTGCCTTTGCGATCTATGGGTTCCACTAGGTGCTCTCATTGCCCTTGCTTATTGGTGTTTCTCGATCTTGTGTGGGAGTGTGAGGGTGACTTTAGAGCTGAGGGTTGGCTGGCTTGTTATGCACATGCAAGGTTGGCAAATGCTTTTGCATTGCTATCTCCCTCCTCATCGGCGTTGTTTTTTCGATATTCATTGTGTGGAAGGGGAGGGTGTTCCAGGTTGTTCTGTTGTTCTTGTTTTCGTCACGGTTGCCTCTTCTCATCAAAATTCTTCCTTTCCTCAACATTGTGTGGAAGTGTGAGGGTGTTGTTGGAACTAAGGTTTCATCAGGTTGTTGGGTATATGCACTATAGATGAATGCATTTGCATGGATATCTCCCTTGGTGTTAATATTTTTCCTTTGGTTGATGTTGTGTGGGAGTGTGAGGATGTTGTTGGATGCTTCTCATGGATAATCTTTGGATCACACTTAATGTTGTCTTCACTTTTTAATGTTGTACCTTTACTTGGTGCTATGTGGGAGCATGAGGGTTCCACTAATGGTTGTGACAATTGGAAAAATTTGGCATTGTGCTCTTTGGAATATTTAGTCGATGCCCATGGGAGGTGGTTGTTCATTTTGTGTAGTGATTGTTGGTTGCATTAGAGAATGATGGGGGTTTGGTGCTCTACTCTCCTTGAATCACATCCATTGAAAGCACCTCATTCAATGGAGGCATGTGTTTGAAACCTCCACCATTTTGAAGTATTGTGAACCTCCACCAATATGTGGTAATTAGGATTTTTCTAAGCTCTTGCTTGGTGTGTGGTTGAGAATTCCCACTTATGACCATTGGAATTGCCTTTGGAACCTCTTGCATTATGATGGCCTCGGAATTCAATTCCACTTTGAAAACTAGGATTGTGCTCAACTCTTGCTAGGTCTTTGGAATTGAATATTTAAGAATCTACCTATACGCATTGCCATTTTCTCTATGTTGTGTGGAAACTACTAGTTTTTTTTTTTGTTGCATTGTCCCTACTCATTAGCATTGCTTAGGGTTATGTGGGAGCTTGAGGGAGTTGTTGGAATTGAGGATTTTTTGTGCTACTGTGTTCATGTAGTGTTGGTTATTGCTTTTGCATGGCTATCTCCCTACACAATGGTATTGTTGATCTAGTTGGTGTTCTGTGGGAAGTGTAAATTTCAAAACTGTGAAGTGAAGCAATGCAAACATATTCTTAAGAAAAATAGAGATTAAACAATGGAACACACATGGTACACAGAGATTTACCCTGGAAACCCTTAATGGGAAAAACCAACAAAACTTAGAGCCACACCTCTATCTTTCTCATTATGTTTCTTAAGTATTCACAATACAATATATATTTAGGTATTCTGCAGCATACAAAGCACTAATCCGTTAACCCAAATTAGATTAGACCCTAGTCCCTTAACAAAGAGTAATTACATATACGCATTAATAATGAGGAAAATAGATAAATAAGAAGTTGCTTTGAAGGGGAACCCTCCTTATACAATGTACTAAATACACAAAACAAGATGCGACAATCTTAAAGCTAGGTATCCTTAGTACATATATATAAGAGACAAAGGGTACAATTACAATTCTAGTCGACCATACAAGTACAATTAAGGTTCTGGCCTACCAATAAAGACAATACTAATTTTATAATAGAAATGTGATGTTACAATATTGTACTTGATTTAAAAGGATGAGAAAGAGAGCATGAATGAGCATTCTTTGTGAGTTGGTCCACTATTACCATGACAAATACCTGTCCTTTTGAATTTGGTAGAACTATGATAAAATCCATTGAGACCTCTTCCCAACATTGACTAGGTTTGGCTAGTGGTTAAAGAAGACCTGACATCTTGATCATCCCTCCTTTGTTTTTCTAGCAAACCAAACATTCTGCCACAAAATTTTGGACATCATTTTTAAGACCTTCCCAGAAAAAATACTTTTTGATGCCGTGGTACATTTTCAAGAACCCTAAATGTCCTAGAGGAGAAGTGTGGAATTCCAAAATGACCTTCTATTTGAGTTGAGAATTCTTACATAAATATAGGTGGTCTTGGTACCATAGTGAATCATTCTTCCACACAAATTTATCTAGTGAACTAGGGTCTCCTTGTAGTTGTTGAATTATCTTGCACTCCTTCTGATCATGTTTACATTATGTCCTTGCTTATTCCATCCAATTAGATTGCATCATGAAAATAACACAAAGTGAGCCCTCAATGTCATCTTCTTTTCTTGAAAATGCATCTACTGCCATAATATATTTTCTTTTTTTGTAGATAATTTCAAAGTCACAACCTAGCATCTTTGTAACCCATTTTTGTTTCTCTTTTGAAGATAATTTTTGTTCCAAGAAGTACTTAAGACTGTTAGGATCTGTTCTTACCTTGAAGTTTCTTTGTATTAGGTAAGGTGCCATTTCTTAATTGCATGCAATATGGACAAATTTTACTTTTCATAAATCGGTTTCAATAAGTTTTTTTCCTTTAACTTGGCAACTTTCAAAGGCAAGTGGCCTTCATTCTTGCCTTGAATAGTGCCAATGCCATGCCTTGAGGCATCACATTCCACTATAAAGGTTTTTGTGAGGTTAGGCGTGGCTAAATGTAGCTAGGGTTTTACCCCTAGCTTGTGCCAATGAGCACCTACTAAGGAGAATGGACTCCTTAGTAGCAGTTCAATAATGATTAAATGATTAAGCTAAAACAACAATTAATAAACTACTTTAAACATTGCATGAGACATAAATAAAAGATGTAAAAAATGGTTTTATATTAATGTTACCTTGAGTGTCAAGGTTGGTGAAGCCCTTTGCAGTGTCCAAGAGGATGCTCCAAGCTTCAGAATGCTCCTTTCTCCTTCTCCAATGTTGGGGATGGGCCAAAGGTGGCTCTCAAGGTGAAAATAGTTCAAAGGTGAACTAGGGTTTCGAGAGAGATTTTGGCAGAGTAAGGGTGCTTGTGATTGTGGATATAGAATAAGGGATCTCCATCACCTATTTATAGTTTTTTGGTGGTGGAGTGCTGACCCATGGTTTTAGGAAACACATAGTTTTGGGCAGCTGTATAGGGTTTTTTTTCTCCTTTTCCTCATTATTTTATATTTTTTATTCCTTTTTAGGGGATTTTTGCTTATTTTTGGAGGAAAAGGGGGTTTTTTTTTAGCCTTTTTAAGGCTATTTTGAGGGTTTTTGGGCCTTTTGGAGGCATTTTAGGCCTTTTGGCGGCTTTTTAATGGGTTTTTTGGGATTTTTAATGGAAATATGGTAGGAAAATGGACAAATGAGCCATATAATGTGGTAGATGAGGTAGTGAACACTTTTTGGGTGTTAACAGATTGCCCCCTGATGTGCGAGGGCAGGAGCTCATCGTATGGCCGATGGACATCATAGGTCATGAATGGTTTTCCTGGGTATGGAGAGAAGAGAAGAAACAAACTGAAGCCCGGAACAACGATCCCGAACAACTGCAAGAACTAAAAGTACATAACCTCAATAAGGGATGAGGAATCATCTGATCATATGGACGAGGCGGGCATTCCCATGCTCGTATCAGGATATAACATAATAACAACAATGGGGTCCAAAAAATGGGGACCTGAAATATACATGACCTCAAATACTGACTGAGGAATAATCTCAATATATGGACGAGGCGGGCATACCCATGCTCGTATCAAGATACATAAATATAACTGTAAGGCCCGAAAAAAGGGGGGACCTGTAAGATACATGAGAACAATCAACAGTGCTACTGAGTGTGGTACCAAAGGAACTGATGAGCTGCTGGATCATAATGACTGGGGTCAAACTCTCCATGGTACACGGAACTGGAACGGATCTGGAACTGAAACTGGGTACTCAAGGAAGCATGGAACTGGATGGCTTCCGAATACAAACGCCAACGCAGCCCGGACATCCACAGGAACATAGAACTGGGCGTTCCGAAGTGACTCACCAATGTGCTAGAGTCGGGGGAAATCCGGGGTCTTCGACTAAAAACTGATGGAATATAATCCTACGCGATCCTCAACGATGCGATCAAGGTGCTGAAGTCGAGCATGTGAGGAACAACCACTCGGAGAGGCAATGATGTTTCCTCTCGGAATGATCCGTAGGCACCTACCACAGATGGTGATAAGTCCAAGGCGTAGGGACCTCTGGGCCTATCCTCTGGAATAGAGGAGCTGTCGTCGACAGAGGGAGACCTGCCCCTATCAAGGCAATGATGTTTCCTTGACAGGAGCGCGAGGTAGAAACCGAAATGTGGTAGTACTGATGGCAGGACTGATCAAACTGTGGGTGAATAACTGGGCAAGTAGAGCGGGTGGACTCAAACTTCCTTTGTTCAGAGTATGATAATGGGAATGATCTGGCAGCATATGAAACTGACTGAGGGGAAAAGGGATCATAGCTGTAATGGCTTAGGGAGGGTGATGGGTCGGAGGGAGACTCAAGCTGGTATAAAATGGCAGGAGACTGCAGAATACTCTGAACAAAGGCGACCTGATTGGGGGTGCTGCCGAGATGATCGATCGTAGTGCCAGGAGGCACGGGGGAAAACTTCTTCATGGGTTAAGGAACTAGAAGAAGTGTGTGTAAAATGGTACTGTCGTGTGGATTTTACGAGCCCAGGACAGTTCATGCTCGTGGTTGCTTTCAATTTTAAGGAGTCTGAAAGCGATAAGAAGACTCTGAAGTAAAGGAATGGTACTGTCGTGTGGATTTAACGAGCCCAGGACAGCGCATGCTCGTGGTTGCTTTCAATTTTAGAGAGTCTGAAAGCAAGTAAGAAGACTCCAGGGGGTTGCTTTTTCGTAGATTTAGTCTCCAAGGCCCAAAGAAGCATAAAAGGATGCAATGAAGAACTCTTCTAGCCGGTGTGACTAGAGTATTCCTTTTTCGTAATTAGTCTACCAGGTCCGGAAAAGGGTTAAACTTATGCCAGATAGACGCCCTTTCAGGTACTTTAACGAGCATGAAAGGAAGCAAGATTGCTCGGCGATCTTTTCATTCTTTTAGGAGTCAGAAAAGAGCTTAACGGAAACTCCCTAAGTGCCTTTTTCGTAAAGGAGTTGTCCGGCCCGAAAAAGGGATAAAATTATACCGAACAAAGGAAATGGCCAGGCAAGGAGGAAGTGTTCAATCAAGGATCAATAATGGTGACCAAGAACGAGGGTAGGTGGGAACACTGGTGGACCTCCTTGCGGGGTAGATGAGATGGTGGCAAAATAACGAGACATTTGCAGTATGACAGGAGTGAATGGCTCATGTAAAAATGTGGAACAATCCGATAGCGACCGATGTGGTACGCGAACCGAGGCAGCAAGGTGTTGGGACACAATGTTGAAATTGTACCAAGTGAGAGCGAGAAATGATCTCAAGCATCATCACGAGCTCGGAAAAATGAATCCGGCGATATAAAGGATGTCAAAAACGGGTGACGGCCGATGTGGCACGCAAACCGAGGTGACGGGGGCATTTTGAAAAATGCCCGGAAAAACTGAAGGTGAGAGCGAGAAATGATCTCAAGCATCATCACCAGCTCGGAAAACTGAATCCGATGATATAAAACATGTGAAAATCGGAGAATGGCCGATGTGGCACGCAAACCGAGGCGACTAGTGGCGTCTGAAAAAATGGGTAAAAAATGACAGGACAAAAATAATGCAACGAGGTGACCATCATGACGGTCACGTCGCGATGATTCCAGTGGTGGAAACGGTTTGTAAAACGGACTCCGTATGGGACCAGAATGACCAAAACAGGAAAAAGTCAACTGACTATAAATAGTGGTGGGTCCAACATGACATGTGTCATTTGTACTTTGTTGACTTTGACTTGTGAGTTGAGTGGACCAGAGCTTAGGTGGCATTTCTGGACGATCCGTCTGGCTGTTTGCAGATCCGCGAGATACAGGTATTTCATTAAACTCATACCTGCATATTTTTTTCGGGAGGGGGGTTGGGTAGTGGGTCCCAGGGTTGACTTGTACGGTCCACGTGGGGTGGACCGCGGGTTAGGGGGTCGAAACCGCGGTTGAAGACCGCGAGTTTCGAGCCGAACCACACGGTTGGAGACCGCGTGTTTCGGGCCGAACCACGCGGTTGGAGACCGCGTGATTCCTGGATGGAACCACGGTCGAGTGCCGCGAGTTCCAAAGAGGAACACGCGGTTCCCAACCGCGGGTTTTGGGATGACAGGCGCGGTTGGGAACCGCGGCTATATGCCGGACAGCCGCGGTTGGAAACCGCGGCAGGAAGCCCGAAAGCCGCGGTTTTGGGCCGAGCTATTAGGGCTTCTGGGAGGGGGAAAAGTATTTTTCTTAAGTTGTCATGAGACTAATGAGTTCGCTTTGTGTGATTGGCAGGATGCCCCAGGTTCTCTGGAGAGAGCGGGAGATCCCTGATGAGACCATGGGTTTCATTCGAGGGAACCGCCATGTGCGGACAGTGCTGGGATTGTGCGGACTATTGAAGTTCGCACAGATACCTATGATACGGACAGCAACATTGTTGCTGAACCGTCTGATCAGTTTCTGGGAGCCGGACATACAGGCATTCCGGGTACAGGGTGAGAGGGTAGACCTTACCCTCACTGATGTATACTTTCTGACGGGGTTGCCCTGCTTGGGCAGGGTAGCAGACACGCAGCCGCGGGTTGCCGCGGACGTCGACATGGAGGACATGTTGGAGAGGTACTGCGGTCAGGACGCGAGGGTGCATAGGAATGCACTCCTGGTGAGGGACCTACAGGAGCCGGCAGTGCAGGCCATGGCGGCGTGTGTGGTGCGGGTATTGGGTTCCCAGTCACCGGAGAAGGTGTCTGGGGGTCAGATGCAGATGGTAGAGCGCGTCCTGGATGGGACGTACTACGCCTGGGGCCAGATGTTCCTGACCTGTGTGCAGCGACAGCTGACGGCAGCGAAGGAAGATGGCAAGGGCTTTTGCTTTGGGTCCTTCCTATGTGCCTTCTTTATGGAGAGGGTACCCACACTGCGGCCACGAGTGCCGATTAGGGCAGGAGGGATGAGGGAGCCGAGGATGGTCCGTTGGGGTGAGATGATGCGCCGCCGTGGTGGTGGCGACGTGGGCAGGTACTTCACACAGGAGTTGTACCTGCAGTGGCTTCAGATACCACTGACGCTAGACGACTTCCCGTATCGGGATATGGACTTCACAGGAGATCCGGAGGCGCCACGAGCACCAGGACAGGCATGGGGTCCCGACGGTACGTATATGTTTGTTATTGCATGTTATGTATGTCAGATTTTGATTTGTATGATAGTAGATAGATATACTGTGACTGACATGTGGTTGATCTTGCAGATGTGGGCCCAAGGCCACCTCCAGGACATGTGGCCCAACGGGGTATTGTGGCCGTGCCAGCTCTGCCTGGGCGAGGAGAGGTGCGACGCCGGGATCCAGAGGTGACCCTAGAGTCTGTACGGGAGCTACTAGATCGGTTATTGATAGGAGTGACCGACGAGGGGTGGCGAGATGTCGATCCTGATGTGGTACGGGATTGCATGGGGGCACCCCGTGAGTTCAGGTCCATCGCGATCCGGGTGGCGATTTTGGTGGACCGGGCCCGGGCACAGGAGGCCGGAGGCGAGGAGGACTTGCCGGAGGAGGAGCGAGGGGAGGATTCAGAGGCAGCCGATGCCGGCAGTGATGCAGGATACGACTCCCACTAGGGGGATGCAGGGGACTCCTCCCCGAGTTTTTTGTAGCTACGGCATGTATGTAGATGAGGCTTTAGGCATGTATAGCCATTTTTTGTATAGCTGGGTACAGGGGTACTCAGGACATGTACAACACTGAACATGTATATTTTTTGATATATATATATATGCACGTGGATGCACTTTTTATATGATGTGTTATATTTGGACGCATGTGGATGCGCTTTATGTGTTATGATATGTGTACATTGCACGTGGATGCAAGTAGGTTAGGATGTTAGGCACGTGGATGCCCCTTGTGTATTTTATGTGATGTAACATGATAGATAGATGTTTAGGCACGTGGATGCCCCTATGGTTATGCATGTGGTTTATGTACATGGATGCAAATGTGGATGTGATGCAATCTTTTTGGGTTTTTATATGTATTTTTATGAGATGCTATGGGATGATGATGCATGATGTTACATGGTGTGATTGATATGCCAGTCTAGGATGTTGTTGGCCATTTGGTCTGCGACACGATTTTGAGCTCTGGGGACATGTGTGAATGTGATGGATTCAAATTGTCGACTGAGTTGTTTTGTGCGCAGGAATTTTCTAAAAAGGCAGGGATCACGCACCTGGTAGCAGTTGTTGAGCTGGGAGACAAGTAGCTGGGAGTCAAGGAACACATGAAGGTGACTTATGCCCATTTGGAGGGCGGCAGTCAGGAGACCGGTCACAGCATCATACTCCGCCTGGTTGTTGGTAGCAGCGCCTATACATATTCCGTCAAGGTGAATCATCTCGTTGGAAGGGGAGTACAAGACCCATGCTGCAGAAGCCAGGTTGGGAGACCAGCGGCTTGCGCCGTCAGCGAAGCCAGTGTAACTAGGTGGAAGATGGTCCATCTGTAATCATGCAGAAAGGATGAATGTAAGATGATGGTAAAAAAGTGAAAAACAAAAAGAGAGCAAACTGTACAATGCGGGCCCATGAGGTCGCAAGTTATTCTATGGATAGAGATTCCGTAGGATGCGACCCGTCATGGGGGTTGCGTAAAGGGAGGCCTTCAGAGTTGGTTTCGGTATGAACATGGAGTTCCTCTGGCCGTGTGTCTATGTGATGATTGAGAATGGCGGGGTTGAACCCAGGCATTCTGTTAGAGGGCCAAGCAAAGACATCACGGAACTCTTGGAAGAGTTGTGTATAATCCTCAAACTCCTGCTCGCTGCAGGAGGCTCCTGAAGTGATGAGTTCAGGGGCATATCCTGGGAACGTTGAGGGAGGAAAAGGATGTTGTTTCTGACGAACGGGGGTTACATCAGGCCATGTGTCATTGTGGTTCTCTATAATTGCGGGGTCAAGACCAAGCATTTCGGTATAGGACCAGGCAAAGACATCACGGAATTCTTTGAAAAGGTGCGTGTAGTCCTCAATCTCTTGTTTACTGCAGAATGCTCCTAAAGTAATGAGTTCAGGGGCACGACCTGGAGCAGCAATATCGACTTGAATGACAGGTGAGATGTTGGCCATGTTACCTTCCTCGAAGGCATCAGGAGCAGGAATAGGGTCCTTGAACCAGTCAACCTTAGTGGGGAGGAAGTCTTTGGATTCGACCGCGTATTGGGTAGCGGTGCTAGAGGAAGACGCTTCTGGGATGAAATAGGAACGGTGGTGCATGTCATCCCAGGGATAATCCGGGACAGTAAGGGCCTCAAGAATCTCCTCATCAGTACGGAAAGTTTGCGTCGTCAAATCGGTTGACGAGGGAGTAGTGGTGGAAGAGATCATATAGATGGTATTAACCTCTCCGGAAGGTGAAGAGTCTGGGGGGTAGATCTCCTCAATGGTAGGTGGTGCCGTCTCAAGATCCAGATTGTTCATCTCATAGAGAGCCGCTCTGTAATCCGGGAGATCGGGACAATGATGTGAATAGTGCCCGTAAATACCGCAGATGGCGCAGGAGTGGTTGGTACGTAGGGACTTATCTTTAGGCTTAGGAGTGGGGTTTAGTTCGACAGTTGGGATGTTGGGGTCATCATCGAGCATTTGCATGTGCTTCTGCAATGCGGGTAACTGTGGGCATTGGTGGGTCGCATGGCCCAACTCGTCACACAGCGAGCATTTGGGAGGAGCACGAAACACTGGAGGGTTCTTGACTGTCTTTGGAGGTGGTACAGCAGTGTAAGGTTGAGGACCTCTGCCCCCAGTGGATTGAGGAGGAGGAGGAGGTGTCGTGGAGGACGAAGGGGTAGAGACCCCGGGAGGTGGGTGGGTGGTAGTAGCCATGGGTTGCACCGGCTGGAGGACGACATCGGGTGTCGGCGGGCGAACGGGAGGCGAAAGGTACCATACAGGTAATCCCAAGGTTAACCCAGGGAGGCTAAGGGTAGCCATGACCGGGGCGCTTACTACTCCTGCTGGAGGAACTAGGAAGGGGATCGTATGGATCGGTGTAACACCAATGTGACTAGGTACCAATGGTGGTTTAGGCAACAAGGATGGTTGATTGTTAGGTGGTAGGATGTCGTGGGACAAAGTACATAAGTCAGACATTTCGGGCGTAGATGACGGCGGAGGAATGGAGTGAAAGGTAGAGGTCATCGGCGCGTCTGAGTAGACTCCAGGCCCCGTAGAGGATACAAACGAGGTGTTGGCAGGAGAAACAGGTTGTTCAACCATGGGGAGAACATTTTCCGGTGCCGCCGGAGCACTGGGATCATAGTAGGTGAGCTGGTCAATCTTAACCACGCGTCCTTCATGAGGGAACATCATGGTGCGAAAGACAGAAGAGGCAACCGCCCGCATGGCATACATGTAGCTGCGGCCAAGTAGAAGGTTGTAATCCAATTGGGCATTGATTACCTCTATGTCAATAAGGACTATTTTACCACCTAACTGGACTGGAACGTTGGGCAGGAGGCCTTGGGGCTGGGTCCGAACGACCGTCGTAGGCACGTAACGCAATGGTGGACTGCTGGAGAGGAGGGGATCCTAGCTTCTGCCATACAAATGTAGACATAACGCATGTGGAGGCACCCTCATCGATGATGCACCGATGGATAACAAGGTTCCTAACGGAGACAGTAACTTGGAAGGCTAAGCTGGAAGGTAGGCGTGGTTCAGACTGGTCTAAATCAAACGCCATCAAATGCGAATCAGTTGGGTCAATCCCCCCAATGGCGGAGAGTAAAGTCTTGCGTTGGGAAGGGCAGTTCTTCAAGACTTCTAACGCAGACATGGCTGCGGGAGATTGGGCTAGGTCGTCTACGATGTTGTAGTTTGACGCAGCGCGCGCGTTAGGGTTATTGTTGATTCGGCGAAGTGGGAAACGAGGTGCTTTCGCAGCGCCGTCTATGGGAGGCGGAGGTATACGTAATGCTTGATCGGTGGGATGGGCGTTAGCAGGTTTATCCGTGGGAGTGGCTTCAGAGGTGGAGCCATATTGGTTCCGACGGGTCTGGAGGTTGACGTCAGCGGATGACATCATCAGTAAGTGGTGGGTACCTGAGTCGAACATGGGTTGATCAGGAGCAGCATAGGTGATCTGTTGTTGTTGGGGTTGCACGTTAGCTTGAGGGGCCAACGGCTGAGTGTTCACCACGCCTTGGGTCGGTAAGGGGTTTTGCAGCACCAAAGGGGGTTGCTGAGGTTGGGGGGGGTTGGGCGGTGTTTGGGGAGCCGCATGCCCTTGGCGATGGGCCTCGTCAACCCAAAGCTGCCGAGCTCGCTCCAAGTGTGGGCAAGCATGTGTATAATGTCCATAGACCCCGCAAATAGAACAAGGGTGATTTGTTCGGAGATTGGGGTTTTTAGCCTGCTTGGGCGGGCGATCAGGGTTTTGATTAGCGGGGGCCGCATTGTTATTGTCAGGGGGATTAGCCGGTTGACCAGCTTGGTCTACAGGTTGGTTGTTTTCCCGATTACGGCCCTTGCCGCGGTTCTGTTGGCCCTGGTTACGTTGGTTGTTCTGGTTTTGCTGCGGGTTCTGTTGGGCGTAAACTTGCCCTTGGGCAGCAGGTGGATTTTGAGGTTGCGCAGGTGCTGGAGCAGGCTGCGGAGGATGATATGTAGGTTGAGGCTGAGCAGGTGCAGCAACTTGAGGGGGTTGCTGATAGGTCTGCGGAGCAGGTTGTGGATGTGCCGCAGGGGCTGCCTGTGGCGGATAATAAGCTGGTGGGGCTTGTGAAGGCGCAGGAGCCGGGGCAGTCTGCTGATGGTAATAAGGCTGAGGGGCGACTGGAGGAGCATAAGCAGGAGTCGCATACCCAAAGCACTGAGGTGGACACGAAGGTCCATGGGAATGGTGATGTGTCATGGGAGCATATGAGTTGGTTGCTCCAGACTGGGAGGTAGCCCTCGACAGGTCGGGGCCAGGGGTAGGTCGTGCTATAGAAAATGGTTGGGGATGCGAAGAAACACGGCCAATGATACCATCAGCAGCGTGGGATGCCCCCGGCGCATCATGATGGGAGGACTCGCCGCGAGGGGCGTCAGGTATAATGGTATAAAGGTAACCCGACTGGGCGTAAATGAGGTCGAACTGCTGTGCCTTAAGGATGGCCTCTTCTTCAGACTGGGGTCTTTCTGAAGCTACATCCTTAGCAATAACAGGAAGCAGGGACTTGAGGAACCAATCGAGGAAGATACGGTCGTCTAGTTTGATCTTGCATAAGCTACGGCGTCTACGCCACTCATGGATGTGGTCTGTGATATGGGTAGCCGTGTTTTGTCTACAAGATAGAAGGATCTCAACGCCCGCGTCATAGCGGACTGGCAATTGGAAGAACTGCAGGAAGGTCGAGGCCAGGGAAGAAAAGGTGGCGTGGGTCCCATGAGGCTGCTCAATATACCACTTGGCTGCAGAGCCAGTGAAGGTGCGCTGTAAGAGACGGAGGCGAACAGAGTCATCCACGATGGAGTTAGAGGAACACCATAGGTGGAAAGACATGATATGGTTTTGTGGGTCCTCACCGGCCTTACCCTCGAACTTAGGGATGTCAGAGGGTAGTTTGGTAGGCATATGAGGCCACATAGGGTCGTGTCGAATAGGATCGTTGGTCAATCTGGCCAGGTCAGGTAGGTTGAGGCTAGCCATGAATGGCAAACTGGAAGAAGGCTGTGACACAGGAGTGCTGTGGACCAAGTTGGGGCCAGTGCCCCCAAGTGGAGGGACAAGATGTGAGGTGGTGCCCCCAAGTGGGGGAACTGAGGTAGTGAAGGATGGTCCAGCACCACCATTGGTAGTGTGAGCCACTGATGTAGTGGGGATAGGTATTCCCGCTGTGGGAATAGGTACCGTGAGGGGAACGGTAGATGGTTGCCCCATGGAGGGCATACCCAAAATAGGTGTAGTAACTGGTGTAGTGGTGGATGTGCCACCAATGGTCCCTATGACAAATGGAGTGGAAGTCGTGCCAGCCATGGGGCTAGTAGGGGCAGTATAAATAGGGTTCTCAGACTCTTCGTCAGAATCAGAGGTAAAGTAAGGTGCGTCACTATCTGGTGACGGAGACCTACGTCGCTGACGAGTGGAGTCAAGTGACAAGGTTCTAGATCTGTGATGAGTGGTATCAACGGACAATGATCGGAATCTATGACGAGTGGTGTCAAGAGAACCGTGCTGTGGGGGCTCGCCCCTGAGGCGCCGAGAATGTCTCGGGGACTCAATGGTAACAGATGGTGTCTAGTCTCTGTGGGTTGAGGTGAGTATAAAAACAGCTCAAAAATCCTAATGCAACCGAGTGTGCAGAAGGAGAGCTAAAAAGCAAGGCACTCAGGCCAACAACCAACTCAAAACACCCACTGCAGCAGCTGTGCTACAATAGGTGGAGTAACAACAAAGATGGTCAGAATGCCAACAAGCAGTAGGTTTCCTAAAAAGAAAAAATGGTGGACTCACTAGACCCAAGGGAGGTAAAGGAGCATGCAAACACCTAGCTAAAAGTATTCTGACTCAACTAAACATATCCTCTGCAAGGTGATGAAATCCAAGTCAGACAATATGAGTAGGAAAGCCAAGTGGCTATGATATCCCCCTACCGGGAGGGACACCGGGTAGTCAATCCTAGAAGAATGGCAACTAAGATACCCCGTTCATGACACATCCAGAAAGGTGAATCTGCCGTTTAGTTCGTTGACCGCAATACCCCTATACAGGGATATCCCGCGAACCGCGAAAGGTAGCCCTTCGGTTACTGAATGGAGTGCGGTATTCCACTCAGGCCTCCGGAACCAGTCTCCCGACTTCAACCCTCCTAAGGGAGAGGCCCTCTGATAAACTGGTCGTGACCGTGCCAAAAAGTACTAGGGGATTTTGGTTCCCTATTTGGACAACAACTATGTCTCAAGTGAAATAACCAAGGGGTGTTATTGGAAGCCTATCCCCCTGATCCTACCTAACTACAATGATTCTTTTGTGTTCCCCAAGTGGGGTTAGAATGTTGGTTTAATTAGGTACTTTTTAAGGCTCACTTGATTTTATGTGACAGAGTGTGTGCTCGTGAGGTAATGATCCCAAAAATAGAAGTGCCACAAGGGAGGGCAACTTCCAATCTATCAATAATGCTGAAATTGATTCTTTTAACTTGCAAAATTTTCTGAAATAAAAATACTGAAATTTTAAAAAGATTCTGTAAAAGGAACAGAAATTATGTTGCAGAAAGGCTGTAAGGAAGTGGGCTGCAGGTGGGACAGAGGGCTGTTCAAATGCAGAAAATATTGCAGCAAGAGGGGCTGGGCTCAAAACAGGAAAAGAGCAGAAATCAGACCGCGGGTCTGTGGCGGATCAGAACAGGCCGACCGCGGGTTTGAGGGAAACAGCGGCGGTCAGGTCGCGGCTATCGGGCCAACAGATGCAGTCGGGACGCAGGAAACAGGGGAAAAGACACAGTCGGGTCGCGGCTATCGGGCCAACAGTGGCAGTCGGGACGCGGGAAAAATGGAAAAAGACACAGTCGGGTCGCGGCTAAAAGGCTAACAGGCGCAGTCGGGACGCCCGAAAGAGGCAGAAAGCCGCAGTCGGGACGCGTGAAAAAGGCCGACTGGCGCAGTCAGATCGCGGCAAACAGGCTGATTAGCCACGGTCGGATCGCAGGTAACAGACTTGAATCCGCCGGCAGAGCGTCGGAAGCAGTCTGAGAGCCACGGTCGGATCGCGGGTAAAGGCCTGAAAGGCGCGGTCGGGACGCGACTGTAGAGGTAAAAAGACGCGGTATGCGACGGCCGAAAGGGACAGCCGAAAGGAAAAAATTTAAAAACGGAAACCAGAAATTCGAAAACTAGGGGAGTCGCCAATGAGCACCTACTAAGGAGAATGGACTCCTTAGTAGCAGTTCAATAATGATTAAATGATTAAGCTAAAACAACAATTAATAAACTACTTTGAACATTGCATGAGACATAAATAAAAGATGTAAAAAATGGTTTTATATTAATGTTACCTTGAGCGTCAAGGTTGATGAAGCCCTTTGCAGTGTCCAAGAGGATGCTCCAAGCTTCAGAATGCTCCTTTCTCCTTCTCCAATGTTGGGGATGGGCCAAAGGTGGCTCTCAAGGTGAAAATAGTTCAAAGGTGAACTAGGGTTTCGAGAGAGATTTTGGCAGAGTAAGGGTGCTTGTGATTGTGGATATAGAATAAGGGATCTCCATCACCTATTTATAGTTTTTTGGTGGTGGAGTGCTGACCCATGGTTTTAGGAAACACATAGTTTTGGGCAGCTGTATAGGGTTTTTTTTCTCCTTTTCCTTATTATTTTATATTTTTTATTCCTTTTTAGGGGATTTTTGCTTATTTTTTGGAGGAAAAGGGGGTTTTTTTTAGCCTTTTTTAGGCTATTTTGAGGGTTTTTGGGCCTTTTGGAGGCATTTTAGGCCTTTTGGCGGCTTTTTAATGGGTTTTTTGGGATTTTTAATGGAAATATGGTAGGAAAATGGACAAATGAGCCATATAATGTGGTAGATGAGGTAGTGAACACTTTTTGGGTGTTAACACTAAAATAAGATTTGTAAGTTTTTCAAAAGATTTGATTGCTTATTGAGTCCAAGTGAATGTCTCATTTTTCAATAACTTTGTTAGAGGTGCTTCTATTTGACCATAATTTGACCATAATTCTTGACAAATTTGCAGTAGTAGCTAGTCAATCCTAAGTATCCTCTAAAATTCTTCAAGGTTTTGGGAATTGGCCATTTCGCGATAGCCTTAGTTTTGTTAGGGTCCACTAATATATACTATATTTCTTCTATATTTCCTCTTTAGCAAACCTTTGGAATCAACCAAAATAGATACTTCAATCAAACGTTATGCAAGTTTCAAGTTAACATAGCTTGAAAAACCCAGTTTGTAGGATGTCTTGGTGGCTGACCTTCCAACCGAGGTAATCCTACAATTTATTCCCCTCTAAGCATGAAATTGCATCATGTAATAGCTTGATATGCCTTCTCTGCAATGCCATAGGTTTTACCCAATTACGATGTTCAAAGAGAGAGTTATGGTGATTTTCTCAAAACTTATTGTTTTTGTTCATTTTAGATGAGAAAAAGTGTACGGCCTACCATGTGTCCAATTTTATAGATTTGATTCTGAAATTCATACTACCAACATTATCGTCCATCTTATTTCTGATGGAGCAAGTCTAACCCAATTTGGATCTCTTAATATTTAGATATTATAGGTTTACCCATAACAACTATAAGAGACTTGTTTTTGGACTAGTAAAAAATCCTAACTTCCACAGGGTATAACTCTGAACTTGTAATGAATCAGGACTTGAAATTTGTACCAAAGATAGTTCCCTATGTCCTCTGAGGCCCCTCCAATTTTCTTTGTTTGAAACATCCAAAATAAAGTTATAACTAAAATTCCAAGATGACTCATTTTGGAAGTGTCTAAGCTCTGATACCAAATGTTAACCACCAAATTCCCCAAAAGAGCATAAAATAAGAAAGAGAGATTAATTCAATGCCAATGCCTTAATAATGAAGAAAAGAGATGAATAAGAAGCCTCTTCAAGGGGAAACCTCCTTATACAATGTACTAAATACACAAGACAAGATGAGATGATCCTAAATCTTGGTATCCTTGACACGTGTGTGCACACACACACACATAGGAGAGAAAGGGTACAATTACAATTCTATCCTACCATGCAAGTACAATTAAGGTCTTAGACAACAAATAAATATAACATTAATATAATAATATAAATGTAATGTTACAATATATAGGGCTTAACAAGATGGGCCCGTTTCAAACCTTGTATGGTAGAAAGTGCAATACTCCAATCAGTTGGGACAATCTAGCAAATAGAATGTATTTGGGGCAAAGTTACTTAAGGAAATGGAAGAATAGATTATTAAGATCAAGCAGAACCTAAAGCCAACATAGGAAAAACATAAAATTTATGCAAAAAAAAGACAGAGTAGCAAGATAATTCAAATTTGGTGAACATGTGTATCTGGAAGTTTGGTCGAAGAAGAGTTCACTTAAGCTTGGAATTTGTCCTAATCTAGCACCTAGATACTACGGGTCATTTGAAATATTAACTAGGATAGGGTATGCTCCACATGCTAGCACATCATAGCCACTTCTATGCTACAATTATTCCATCCATAGGAGTTCAAAATCATAAATGATGCACATATATTCACAATCATAAGGGAAGCATATAAGAAAAATCATAAGGGAAGCACATATATTCACAATACACGCTATAAAATGCAATTTCAACCCATTTCTTATTTATATAAATGTATGTTCACTTCACATGGATCGCATGGGTAAGATTAAACTTACTATCTTCTCAGTGACTCCCAAAATATATTCCATATTGATTCGAGCAAACATATACCATGAATCCCAGACAAAAGATTCATTCAATTCCCCTTTTCCAAATTGAAACTATTCACTCTTATAGGCTCAAGCATCACCTTCTCTAATAAATAGTCCCTTGGATGATCCATCATCCACCAAGGATTTCAAATGCAAGAAGAGAAAAAAATTCTAGAGTTTTAGTCTTTGATGAGGCAACATGATGCATATTTTATTTTTTTCTTGAAATATTGAATATAAAGTTATTTTCTTCAGAAGAAAAATATTCTAAATTTTTATTGCTAGTGCATCCCATTAGCAACCTCAAAATAATTATCATCTCAAAGTGATCAAAGCATAGCATAGAGTTCCAATGTCATCACAATAGTATCCTCCCTGTGCTTTTACACTTATAATGGCCATCATATGCCCTCATGAGATATATCCATTATCTTCACATTTATCATAGACATACAATTATCGTGAGATAATATAATCAACTTTGATTTAAAACATCAAATACATGTATTATAAATAAATTAAATTTAATAGTCATCCTATACTTCTCCTATTGCTTGATTAAGCATGCAATATAATCTATTCTTAATTATGGGCTTACAGTCATGACCATATCCAAGACAACTCTACCTATAAATTGTTAGAAAAACAGGATCGCAGAGCAATAACAATAAACATAAATGCAAATATAATCACACATACACATTACAAGAGAGACACAGATATATCGTGGTTCACCCAACTTGGGCTACGTCCACACTGAATTTGCCAGTCCTTATTATTATTACCGTCCAGCAAGATGAAGGGATACAACCTGCAGCACAACCGCTGCACTAACTCTTCTCTGTTTCACAGTCTCTCTCCAGATCTCAAAGATCTTTACAATGCATAAAACCTAATACATCAACCCTAGCCGTATTACAATGTCCTTCTTTTATAAGGGAAATACAATGGGAAAATACCACGGGATACCCAAAACCATGGGCCCGCAAAACAGCTGGCGAAAACAGCCCCAAAAAATTTCCTTCGGGGGCGTTGCCCCCGAACCCCCATTTCTCGGGGGCGCTGCCCCCGAACCCCCGCCGGGGGACCGCTGGCCCCCGGACCCCCCAGCCAAGGGGGATGGTCCCCCCCTGGAACCCCGTGGGGGGGCGATGCCCCCCACACACCCCCCCCGCTGGGGTGAGTGTACAGTCCACCTACATATCATATAGAACTGGGGTACAAACACGGTTGATACAATATCATCTATGAGACTAGAAGATCTGGCTCCACAACCAACATAAATGTCCTTCTTGACAAAATTTTCATTCACCCAAACAAAACATGAGTATCATGCATACAAAATTTTCATTGCTACATTACCTACAACACATGAAATGAGCATATAATTATGTCACATCAATAATTTAATCACTTTAATCTACAATCGAATATTTTTAATCAATTCTACATTATCAGCATAAGCATGCATTCTCACAATACAATCAAACATGTGCAATTACTAGCACAATCAAGCATATGTGTAATTTACTAGCATAGTCACAAAATCCACTTGGTGCACATTAGCATAGACATTGGTGTGCCCAAATTGAAGTGCATTAACACATTGTCTACAATTATAGACAATTATCTCTGATGAGCTCTCTTTGTTAGGTTATTGCAACTTATATTACTCTATACCTTTGTGTTCTCTTCTATGGATTTCTAACTATATTACTACTCCATTTATATTTTGTATCCATTGGTTCACAATCTCAAATGGTATTAGAGCCTTGGTGATTCTAAATAAGTTGTATACAAGTTTGTAGGTGGAAGGCACATATTAGAGCACAGTAGCTAGGATGGATTAGCCTTGGAAAATTATCTTCACTCCATTCAACTAATATGAATGGAAGTCACATGTAGTGATCATCTTACAAAGTAATGAACTTTACAGAATCAGTATGGGGATTGATACTGAGCCAAATTCCAATGTGGAAAAGGAAAGATGTTTTAACTGGATGGATGGAGCTTTTGGATTGATATGTCTCTCCATTTATCTTCACCTCCTATATCTCATCAGTATCGAAAAATATCCTAATGGAGTCTGTACCTTTCTGGAAGGACTCTTTGGGAAGCAGGATGAGATGAGAGGGCATCAACTGGAGAATGAGCTCATCAGTTTGAGCCCAAGTGACTTTGATACTATTCAATATTTCTTCAAAAAATTCAAATTATTATTGTTGTATCATAATTTATGTAGAACAAAAAATAAGGATGAGCTCAGTTAGTTCTATCAATCCTTTCCAAATTGATTTCAAAATACTTAGTGTTTGTCTCTACCTTTCATGCCACCAAATTGGAACTTGGAGCTTCTTGGAAGAAACCTACATTGGATTCTTTTTCTTACTCTCTTAACCATGAAAAGAATAAAAATTGTTCAAAAGGGTTCCCTAAAGTCATTAAAGGTCCATTCCCTTGCTACAAATTAGGGAAACAAGGAGCAAATTCAAATATCTACACAAGAGACCTCTTCATCGAAATATTGGAAGACCAAGAAGGACAAAATAATATGTACTTACTGCAAGAAACATAATCATAAAGAAATTGAGTGTACGAGGAAAGAGAATGATCAGTTGAAATATATTCTTTTGAAAATAAATATCAATATTCCTTATTATCTCAAGAAGTCAACTAGAAGATTTGAAAATCCACAAGATGTAGGTCATGCACTTGTTGCTATCTTTTCCAAACTACCATCTTCATATGTTATTGTATCAAGAGCTTGAAATCATAGGCCTCATTAGATGATGTATTTCCTTCCTTAGACCCATGCACTGGCCCTACCATCTTGGCACATGCACCAGTCCATATCATGCATTTAGTTGAGGAAGAATCTTTTACAGTTTCATATCAATAAATTGTTGGCATTGATGAATAGGTTGGTGCAAATCCAACAACCAAAACACTTTGGGAACATTATACTCTTCATGCAACATGTGGTCTAGTTAGATATCCAACAAATACATGGTGGACACACTCACACTCTCAAAGTGCTTCTTATGCACTTAATTTTATAGATCCCTTGATGCCAATTCATAGTTAGATGGTTAGTGCAGGAGATTCAAAGTCTTTTTCATAAGCTGTAGGAAATCCATATAGAGATTCTACATGAAGGAGGAGAATCAATCTCTGATGAAGAACCAAACTTGGGAACCAAATCCCCTACGTCCTAGTAGGAAACTTGCTCAGTGCAAGTGGAAATATCGATCAAAGTTGGTAGAAAATGGACATGAGAGTTATCATGGTTGAAGATGTTTCCTAATCCTTCTCGGCACTATCCTCTTTTTTTTTCTTTTTTTGGGGGGGAGGGAAGTTTTCCATTCGGTTTTCCCTCTTATCTCACTTTTAGGGAATATTTTTTTTATATACTTAAGTACCAAACATGGCTTCATATTGTTGGGACCCAACTATTTGTGCATCAAAATAACCTACTTAGGCTTAAGGTGGGGTGTTGGTGTACATGGACACACATTTTGCATCTCGTTTTCTTCTATGGGGAATAATAGGCATCCCTTTTCCTTATTTAGGGGACAATAGTGCTCCTACTGGAGTTATCCCTCTATTTTTAGGGTCAAGGGTGCATGTGCATGGTCAAACACCCTTTTGGGGGGTCAAAGGCGCTCTCACAACCAGTTAACCCCATTTTCTGGGATTAGGGTGCTCTTGCATTAACTACCCCCCTTTTTAGGTTTTATTGCACTTCAATTAACATTTTTGGCCTAGCTAAATGGTTAATTCACTTTAGTCAGCAATTTTGTCTTAGTTAACTACCTAGTGTGTCCTAGTTGGATATTTAGGTCCAGTGACACTCCAGTTTCACATGCATGACTAAATTAACTACATCATGAGGCATTTGTAGGACCAATTAACCCAAATACACATGTATGACCTATTTTATTTTCCTAAGGAGGGTGCACTTGTCTAATATTAGCACAAAAGAACCTCACATTAGAGAAATTTTGAGGTAAAATATGGGCCTCAAAACAAAGAAGATGTACTATAAAAATCAACCAATCACATTCTAGTAGATGACATCATTCCCCATGGTTGAGGTGGCATTGCATGAGTTAAGATTGTTTATTTGTCAAATTTTCTATGGTGGATGAAAACCCATAGTTAACCAAGGTAGTGGTATAAGTACTTTTAAGTCATAAAGTAAAGTACTCATAATGAAAGTTCTTTAACATTTTTTCATAAAATAATATTATCGTCATTTTCAAGTAAAATACTCATAATGAATGTCTTTTCACACTTTTTTTCTTCCTTTCATGCTTTCTCATAAAATAATATTATTGTCATTTTCAAGTAAATTACTCATAATTCATAAAGAAACTCATTTCACATTTTTTATAAAATAATATATTGTCATTTTCATGTTTTTAATTTTAAATTATATATTCACTCCATTCTATTTAATATCATAATGTCAAACTATATATATATATATATATATATATATATATATATATATATATACATATATTATTTTCATATTTTTTCATAAAATAATATTTTTATCATTTTCATATTTTTAATTTTTAATTATATATTCACTCCATTTAATTTAATATTATAATGCCAAACTAACACACACACATATATATATAACACTATATACTCATGCATAACTAGCATAACTCTTTCATATTACTATCATTCATAAATTTAATTTATATGCATAACTAACATACATTTTTCATATTAACATCATTCATGAATTTTATTTATTTTAAAAGTACAAGGATATCTATATATATATCTATATATATATATATATATATATATATATATAGATGAAAGGTGTATGTTAGTTATATATATACACATACTTTTAGAATAAGTTAAATTTATGAATGATATGAATATGAAAGAGGTATGTTAGTTATGTATGAGGTATAGTGTCATATATATAAAAGTTGAATCATACACATTCATTTATATTTAGTAATATAAATGTATAAAATAACATGTTAATGTGAAAAATGTTTATATTGAATTTTTACATGTATGTTTTGTATTTATAATTTTTTTAGTTGTAAGGAGTGAAAATAATTTCTTAGACAAGTATTTATATTATAAAAATATTTTCAAAATGTATAAATATTTTTTTTATTAATAATTTTTTTTCTTGTATAAAAAATTATCAGTGAGTAAAATAATTTATGCTTCAACTAATAAATTAAAAGAATTTATGCACCACAATTGATTTATTAAGTTAATACTACTCAATTTTTACTACTCAAATTTTAAGAATAAATTAAGTCTTATATTATTTTATATGATAGATTTAACTAACATTCTTTTGCAATAAAATAAATATCCCCCAAAAGTCTATGATTTTGATATTAATTTACCAATATAGATTTAATGCATAAAGAATAATAATAATAATGCAATGTGGATTATAATAATATTATTAACAATTTTAGATGTAAATAGATTTTCAATTAAATCACATTATATTAAATTGATGAGAAAAGTACTAAATATAAAAAGTCGACATATATTAAAAAATAGCTCTTAAAAATGTTTTTTATTATTTAATTTCATTTGCAAGTTCAAGACAAAAAATGTTAAAGGACAATAATTTTTTGGGAATTTACAATGAATCTTAGTCACATCAATGTAGAGTTATTTTATTAGTCCCTATTCCACAGGGATGATAGCGATCGCCAAAATATATTTGACCTTCATTTGTTTTAGATTTTTGCCCAAAGTTCAGTAAAGTTTATGGAATTTTAGATATTAAATTTAATTTTGTAAAAATTAAAAAATAATAAACATTTTCAAAATTGAATTTACTAAATTCTGTGATTGGTTAAGAATATTGATTTGACCATTTTCCCCTGCTATGCAAATTATTTACTGAAATATAAAAATATTTAAAATATAAAATTATAATTAAATTTCTCGCAACCAGAAGTATTGTATGCAAAGATACGAAAGTAAATGGTCATTAAAAACACTGTCATGTAATCATAAAAAATGCTGCCATCTAATCATGAAAATAAATATGTGCACCAGCCACTCATATAAAATGCTGCCAGCGAATTCCGGTTATTAACTTATTCATCTTGCGTGCTTATTAAGAAAAAAATAGTAAATAAATTTTGTATATGATTTGACTCATTTTATTTTGAATGATATCCCCACAAATCCAAATAAAAGTTTAAAGAGATCTAAATCTTTATTAGCAAATAAAAAGATAATCTATGCATTTAATGGTGGCACATATCTCCATGCACATTTTTCTATTTGTGCGAAGTAATAGTAAGATGGCTAGCTAATGCCAATTCAATCTAGAAGATTGTTATTACTGTGCGCGCAAACTTGATATTATGTTAACTCCAATATTTTCCTGTGTTCAACTTCAGTCAGCATGATACAACTTCAATCAGCACGAGTGTGGACCTTGAAGTTATCTGAGATTGAGAACAAGTAGCAAGGGCCATACAAGCAATATTTTGAATAGAGGTACGTCCCAATGCTGAAAAATTTCCTGCAAGCAAATGAAACTATAGGTTACAAATTTTGTTATAAAAAACTGCTACAAAAATGTAGTTGTTCCAGAGCTTTTAAAATATCGAGTTTCAGCACCTTTGTTTTCAAAATATCTAGTTTACGCGCTTGCTTTTCATGTCATTTTATATAGCTGTAAAAAATAATTAAGAGTTGCAATCACAATCACACATGCCTTGCTAAAACCGTCACTATGAACCATTCCTCTCTGTTTCTGCACCTTTGTTTTCAAAATATCCAGTTTATGCGCCTTCTTTTCATGCCATTTTATATAGCTGTAAAAACTAATTAAGTGTTGCAATCACAATCACATGTGTGTTGCTAAAACCATCAATGTGAACCATTCCTCTCTGTTGCATATTCATTCCCCCATTTTCCAACCATTCATCTCTTGTTTTCCACCATTTCATGACTTCACTTTTTATGTAGTTAGAAATACATATCTCAGGCATGGAGCATTCATGCTGAAGCTAGAAGTTCTATGTAGGTGAAGGGAAAAATGTAATGTGTGATCTACCACATTTATTTACCCTTCAAAAACCTGCTTAGGCCAACACATACCCTCTAACCCTTGATCTCCATCTACACCTCTCATAGTTGGTCATTCCGGGTAGGTCATTGCTTGCCAGTCAGCCAAGAGAAATTCATCATTTTAATTTATAGAAATATCCTATTTTAGGGATACCTAGAAAATATGACTCATTGCAGGTACTAATAATGCATTTATCCTTTCTCAAAATTGAATTTTAGGGAGCTTTATCTACAATCAATAGGATGGATTCATTGGATGGGAATGGATACTCGAATGGGTTTTGTTGGGTACCGAGAAAACTGGGATAAAAAAGGCAGTTCCTAGAACCTTTACTCAGTGAATGAACTCTTCTCTGTGTCAGAGCTATAAGGTATAACTTGGTCCAGTTTCTTTGTTTTTGTCCCTATACTCAGTGCATAAAACTATACTCATCCAAAGACCCCCTATACTTAAAACTATATGACCCAGGCAGGCCCAGACCTTGCTTATGCAGATTTGAGTGTGAAAGGTAGACTGAGCAGCATCTCACCTAGTTTAAGCTCCATGAATTTAAGTCTTGGATTATCCTGTTTGAGTGCCATCCAATGGTAGAGGATCCAACAGAAAAGGTTGTAGCATAAGAGACTTCGTTATAAGATTCCCATGGCACCAGGTTAGGGCATAAGCAAGCAGCCACCGATTCAATAACAAATTTTTTTTGGTGCAGAAGTTCAAAGTAAAGAAAACAGGGTAGCCGACACTAATTCTAATTATGTAGCAATATTACCTAACTATATATATAACCATATTTACATTTTTATTTTTATTTTTAAAAGCATGTTACGTCCTTCAAATTTTATAAAGGCTGAGGGAGGCTTGCTGCATGTAGTGCCATATCCACACAACAACACACAAATATAATTAATTCATAGAAATGGAGGATGAACAAAACCTCTGATTCATTTTTTCTGGTAATTTTTTTTTTCTTCTTTGCTGCTCTACCAGGTGGTTTTATCCCCTTCCATGCCCTCTTTCCCTGTTTGGGAACTGCATCCTTGGTCGGCCTGTCTCCTTCCAAGGCTCGTGATTCTCTTCTATCTGCTCGCTAGCTGCCGCTGAATATAAATCGAAGATAAAATTATGAACCGTGACAACTCTATACTAGATAGTGGAAAAAATAAAGCATGCATCAAAAAAGAAAAATGTTCGTAGCATCTCTTAATTCTGTACACATGACGATGGCCATGAAATAATTTCTTGAAAATATCCATCGAGAATTTTAAAGTTGTGGAGGCTTGGAGAGTTCAACAGAGAACACAAGAACTTGCTCGAGTCGATCCTTGGTTTATAAATCATTTCTACAAGGCAGGTCAAACAACTCTTACCAGATTGAACATGAGCATATGCCTTTCCACATAATCAAAATAGGTATTTGTCATTTTCCCTCTTACCATCTACCTGCATCTACCTGTTGTTGGCAATAGGAAACAACCCAAATAACCTAACTGCTAGAGGATCGATTCCTGGACTACTCTAGCATTTGTTGTTGTGGCCACATCTGTGACTACATACAAGAAACAAGAGGACGAGGTTATTGATAAGAAACATCTGTGGCCACATATGCGGCTGCATATCTCTTCTAGTTATGGTCGCTACTGTCAATATTCTGTAAATTGCATCGCTTATTTTCTTTTGTATGAATCCATGAGCGCAGAGTAAGCTCCAAAATGAACATTTCACAATCTTTTTGCAAAAATCACATGCGGCTCAGCTGAAATCATCCTCACATCTTCATCTGCCTTCATAATTTTCTTCATTTCGCGTGAGACCATGGAGGATAATTCATGCCTGAGGCCACCCCGAGAGTAATTCATGCATGATAACACTTGTCATGCATGAGAGGAAGTGTGAAATCTTAGAGGGAGAGGCAACGACTTGATGAGGCCACACGTTGAGAGAATGGTTCTGGTGAGCAGATCGGGGTCATGCCACGCATAGCTCATGCATGGACCTAGTCACGTGTCCATGCAAGTCCTTGTCTTGGTCTGTTAAATTTTAAAATTTTAATAATATCCAAACAATTATGGATAAAACAAACGTCGGTGGGCCATAAAGTAGGTTCCAATTTCATGTACGAACTCTTTTGATGCTCTCCATGGCCTCGATGATAATGAGAAGAAGGAACACAATATTATTTATTCCAATTGAAGGTTATCTCTTAAAATTTTCTAGGCTTAAGTGACCACAGCAGGAAATATACCGTATCCACCTAGTTTTGTCTAAAATTTATGAGGTTAATTTTTTACGTTTATAAGAATTCAAAAATATTGGTTTTATGTTGGCAATGACCTTAATAGTTATTTGTTAAGGTTCCAAAATGTTTTTTTTTCCTAACCACATTGAAGCCAAGGGAGGGATTGGAATTCTCATTGATCCCTACCTTATTGGGGATATAATTGACAAGGGGGGATATCCTTCTCAATGATTTCCCTTGGTCTTATTCAATCTGGATTGTTGCATTCTCAACCTCACCAACATTTATGCTTCAATTGATTCATGTGAGAGAGAAATGGGTTGGTGATGGATGGTAGAAGAACTCGTATATGCCCCCTAGCTCCTCTAATAGGGTTTCAATATTGTAAAATATCTAGAATATCCCATTGACTAGAATCTTGTGTGGTGGGAAAGTGCCCTGGTTCTCCCTCATATATGAACATGAGTTGTATGACCCCAATGGATCTCACCATATGACTGAATAGGAATCATGTTCACTCGAAATAACTTCCACTATGGACATGAAAGAATTTAACAGAGCCTAGACCAAGCCCTGCTGTTTAAAAATAATTACTTTTACTTTGATGCCGCTAACATACAACCAATGTGTGCGGTTAAAAACACCACTCTTTTGACCACCAAACAATATGGTTTCATATTTCATGGGGAATGTAGAAAATTCATATGTAATCAAACAAATATATTATGAATACCTATTATACTAGAGTGTGTCTTTCATCGCTTATGAACAAATAGTTTGGAGTCTTCTCCCTCATTCTCTTAGGGAGGCAAGCTGAATTTTGCAATGTGCTGATGTTATTTCATGTATTGTAACATTTATGAGAGGATATGCGCAAAATATTGCTACCATTTGCTATAATTGCAACAAGTTTGTGCAGAAAGAATTTGAAGAGGTTCGTCATGAGCTACAATATAATTCTTTGGATCTACAAAAGTAAGTGCAAGTAGCCAAGCTACACCACTTATTGAGTGTGGACAAGAATTGAAGAACTTAAAGATCCCAAAGTTGAGCCTAATTACATTGTCTTCAAGCTATAGATTGATCCAACGATAGATCGATCCACATAGTCATTCTTCAAATTCCTATCCATCAAGGATGTTGAAGAGTAATTAGAAACCCTCAAACTTGGATAAAGGCATATCATTGAACAAGAGGCGAATGAACATAAGTTTGTCACCCACTAAAATACAACTATTCAATCCCAGGATTTTATAGACAATAGAAAGTAACCATGCATAATTGTTTGACATAATTCCCATCAAATTTTTCAAGAAGAAGAAGAGGACATGTGACCAGTCCCTAACCTTGGATGAGTTGACAATTTCCCTCAATAAATGTCAAAATGAGAAAACACCTAGACTAATTGGATTCTCATCCAGTTTTTACAAGGCAACATGGGATTTTGTCGGTTCATAACTTCTACAAGTATCCAAGTAAGTTTTGAGTAAACAATTCTTGGGAGCCAATATTAATAATGGTTCCATCAAATTCTTCCCCAAAAGGGGTGATCCTAAGTTAATTACCAACTAACAATATCACCCTTTCAATATTTCCTATAAAACACTAGAGAAAGCCTTACATGCTTTAAACCCAAAATAATGGTTCAAAGAAATCCCCATGATGTCTTCGAACCCGAACAATGGATCTAAATAAGTCCCTGTAGTATAGAACAAGTCCCTATAATACACGCTTTAAACCTGCACAATAAGGACCTTGCATTTGAAGCAAATATTTCCTAAATTCGTGTGGTTGGAATAGATAGGGTTCGTCTAGGGAATTTCACTCTAGCCAACGTCTTTATCGTATGGTAAGGGATTAAATGGACATGTGCATCTAGAGTCAATAATCTATTTATCAAAATTGACTTTGAAAAATCTTATGACAGAATGGTTGTTTATACTTGCAATGCTTAAAGACCTTGATTTTAACACTTTTGTATCTAGCCTTAGCCTATGTTTCCATCATGTGCAAAGTGATAAAAATAAGCATGCATAGGACCCTTTGACAAAGTTTTCCACTCACTCTATCCTTATATGTATTGGATGTCGAGTCACTTGTCTATTTACTATACCATAAGGTAATCATGGGATTGATTAAATGGATTCCCCTCTTAGAGCATGACTTAGGTCAGCTAGTCAATGGATCTTTTTATCAAGCTAATGTCTACCCCTGATTAAGCACATAAATCGATGATTAAAGTTATTCATGAAGGGGGTCTGACATTTTTTTAAATTTTGGTGGTTGTGGTTTATGAATATATCATTTTCTTGTTTGTATATTTCATACTTCAGTCAGATTATCTGATTGGCAATTTAATGAAGCATATCTTAGTATACTAAATTAGAAATCTACGCTAGCAATGCTCTTTACCAAGTAGTAGCAATAAAACCACTGACATAAAAAAAAAGATTGAATTTTACTTGAAGGTACCGGATCCTTTAGATACCAAACTAAAATAAGTACCACATCTTAGAAGACGCCATAAGCAAACTCAGAATGTTGCCAAATATCCAACATTGGCTTGGAATTTAGGAATGGTATACCCTTACACAATATATCATTGCATGACATGATTGATTTCCATTTCAGACACTACTTCCTCAAACAGTAAATTAAGAGTCATTTTCTTCAGCAGGATTAGTGCTTTGCCATTTGAATCAAGACAACATATGATTCAATCATATCATATTTTCGACGCCAATCAAACTCAAAACTATACAGAAGCCACTTTTTCAACATTTTATAGCTAAAAAAAAAGGTTTAAGGGATACCTAGAGTTAAGAAAAACACTTCTACTCTTAAATTAAGAGTCCTTCGTTACAAATTACTAACATTGCTTTGAATTGAGTAACACTTGTCTCAATTACCTCTTTTCATGAAATCCTTTTTGACATGTCATCCTTGAAAACTACCTTTTTTCTAAAATCTATGAGTCCCTGTGTAAAGAAATTTGATACTACAACTTCTTTTTTCATGTTCATTAAGTAGACCTAAGTAATGTTTTACATAGTACCTATCCCAAAAGCATTTATTTTTTACTAGAAACCTAACTAGACACCATTGCTATAAGAATAAAGGTCCACAAGAATAGATTTTATCTTGTTGATTAACTTCAAGACAATTCTATTTGAGAAAGTATGGCCGCAACATAGCCCTCTACTAGAGCACCAACCTCCATACAAATTAAATTTTTTCGCTCCATGGATCTAGAAATCAAATGCTTTATATTTCCCCATTCGTGGTAGGGAAGATGGCCAAAATGTTGACTGTCCAATGTTAGCTATCCTAGAAATTATCCATGGAATTCCCAAATAGGTCCTTTCTTTAAAATAGGTTGAATCCATCTCTCAAACCATGACAAATAATTGATGATTTTTATGCAAATACCTCATTAAAATTTAATTAATAATGGTCTCATTATGGGGAATTGTTCTTTTTGGTCAAATATAGGATTTCCCACTACCTCTCATTTGAATGAAAGACAATAGGCTGATATCAATGGAGCTAGAAACTTGTGAACGTATTATATTCATAATGTTGTTGATGGAGCAGGAGTGGTGCAATATAAAAAAAATGAGTGTATATGGTTAATTAATCATGTTCATGATAACAAGAAACATATATTTACTGAACAATGCGGATGCATATCATAATTCTTACCTATTGATTTAGAGGCATTCTATAAATTCATAGAGGTTAAATAGTTTTTAATGGATAAATCTCTATGGAACACCCTCACAGACACAATTGCAATGAAATACTAGCCAAGTGATACTCTAGCATTTCCAGTGCTATCAATACAGAAGCTACCTCCATTTGTATTGCTTGATTGGTAAGTTTAGAGTAGTGGGGCTATCTTCAACTAGTTAGACATTTTCAACATTCCATTAGCAAAAATTATAAAAAATGCCAAGCTTGATCCATCGACAACTCCTCCAAAATTTTATGCATATTTCTTTCTCTTAGATGTGGTCGGAACCTTTAATTCATTCATAGCCATGGGTTGGTTTTGGACACTTGAACAAGCCCATGTTCATGTATATTGTAAAGACCTTTGAGAGAATACGTATATGCACAATAATGCTCACACTTGTGATCAATTGTTTGCACCCTTATATGAGATCATATTTTGCAAGAAATGCCCAAGAAACACCAAGCCAAGTCGAACTTAACTTTTAATGCAAATATTTGAGTACTTTGCATTAAATGCAATAAATCGAATAATGAGAAAATTCGAATGTTCTATTTCAAATAATGGAACAATTCAAATGTTCTATATTAGATTTAAAGCAACTTGGACATGGATCTTTCACCTTCGAAATTGGTTGGAGGAGAGTACATTCATACCTATCAATAGATATTAATGGATATTTTTTGATGTAGGTTCTAGTACCCTTTCAGCTCGAGTTCATCTTCTACCTTTTTTATCTACTATCTCTCTCTCAATACTCTCTCAATGTCCATGTTCAAGTGTGATGGCACACTCATAGCTGCATAAAGTTTGTGGAGAATGATATTTTGACTCCATGGTTATTTTTTCTGATGTATATCACTATAATGAACTGCATATGGGAGCCACATCTTGAAATACCATGCCTTTCATCTAATATTTCCAAGCAAACTCAAGATTCAAGCTAGTTTCCTCACTATTTTCACATGGTGTTTTTGGAGTGAATTTGTATTTGTTTGACATCAGAATTTTTATGAGTTTTTGCTTATGTTTTGAGATGCATATGAAGTAATATTGGTGACCTAAATGTTATGTGAAAACCATTTTATTTTTTCTTAAATATTGTGCAATAAATATTATGTCCATTGTTAGCCATTTTCTCACAATTTCTATGTCTCACAACCTACTGTTTTATGGGAGTCATAGCAGACCCTAAAACCTAAGTTAATGCTGCATTTTGGTTTCCCTTGAGGTCCTCTATCGGATACAAGTCTAATTTCAGAAAACAGGGAATGTTGTACAGTGTTTTGGAAGCGAAAAGGTTACTAGACTAGTGGGGTTTTCAACCATTGAATTCACCTAGTATTTTTCCCCTTCCTTCCTCCTTGAGAATTGAAAACACTAAATGTTTCTAATGAATGTATAAGAGATGAATTAGGATATGTTAAGTCCTCCCAAGTTCCTCCATACAAAATTCAAAATAATTTGGGAGGCTTTGGAGCAGTACGAGTCCATTGGTCCAAGGTTCGAATTTGGAAAAATCTGAAGTTACATGGTAGGGATGTTACAATGGTATCAAAGCATGGTCCTTGCACCTACTAAGTGTGACCATTAATGAGGTAAAGAATTCACCACCCACCTCTAGAAACTGATACTGAAGATACCTTTAGTGAAGAAGAAGAAGTAGGAGAATATGTAAATTATGTTGAAGTAATAACCAAGGGTGCCAAAGGAGCCTCAGAAATGAAGGAGCAAGAATAGTTTAGGAAATTCTTGAAACCATTTTTTGAGGACATGAAAAAGTACATAATACAAGGGTTTGAATTAATGGTTATCCAAATTGGGATCAAATTGGCAACAGTAGGTGGTAGTAGCTCTCATCCGGAGGAGAAAAAGGTAGCTAGTGAAACAATCTTCTAAAGGACCGGGCCTCACAATCGAACTAATGAATTCAAGAGTTTAGCAAGAGCCACCATGCCTAAGCTGATTGATTCTAAATAGGATCATGGTACTCAATATGGGATGAAGGAAGCTCTAGATGAATGGCATTAGTTGAGAAAAGAGTGTAGAAGGACGTTACAATTTGAACAATTTTTCAATGTCTCAAACAACCTCAAATCCAGAGGAGGTAGCAGAATCCCTTTCCAAAATCAAGAATTGAAGTCTACCATAGTAAAGGTATGCATTCCCACTTTTGATGGCTTGCTACTAAGTTCTGCTAGTGCTTGGGTACAAAAATTAGATGTGTATTTTCAGCTGAATCCAATTGTTGAAGAGGATTCTTTGAAAATGGCTATTATGCATCTTGAAGGAGAAGCAAATGATTAGTGGTTCTGTGTACTTAAAACCTTGGGACATGATAAAATAACATCCTATGAAAAGTTTGTTAACAAGTTGGTGGAAATCTTTGATCAAAAGGACCCTGAAATTCCTTTCAAATAATTGGCACAACATAAGCAAACCGGAACCCTTGAGGCATACATGTTGGAGTTCCAAAAATTATCAGTTATGGTTACTGATATATCTATGGCTTGCTTAGTAATTCTCTTTACTGAAGGATTGGACAAACCTTTGAAAGGATTGGTTAAATCCCACAATCCAACTACCTTGAAATATGTCATGAACTTGACCAGAGATCTACAAAATGTGCTACCCAAGACAAAGTATCCTCCCAAGCCTACTTTTCCTTCCAATTTCAAAGATGACAAGAAACCATGGAAAAAAGACTCATTTGGAAAGCATAAGAAGGATGGTCCAAGTAAGAAAGAGCTCAAGAGGAAGAAGCTATGTTTCAGATGACATCAACCATGGGTTCCCGGGCATAAGTGTGTTAAGGGGAAAGCACATTTCATTGAAGTTTTTTCTAATGATGAGGAGGAAATATAGGAAGATGTACAACAAGCATCCTTGGAAGAAGGATATGAAAATACTGAAGAAAATTAGCCACCACACGAAACAAGGAAGCTGGAAGTACTATTAGGGGGGCCTCGGTTTCATACCCTCTGATGCAAAGAAGTTTTCCAAGGGAAGAAGCTTACAGTACTTGTGGATGGAGGAGCGACCCATAACTTCATTGATGCTGCCTTGGTGGAGAGGATAAAATTTGCCATTAGAAGAATTTTGAGGTCTAAAATGGGCCTTATAAGAAAATGAGCCATCATATACAAAAACAAGCCAACCATAATTGCTTGATGAGTTGGAATTCAAGAACCAATAGAATTTCAATAAAATGAGTTAACCATAACGGTTGACTTGAGATATTTGTTATAAAAAACTATTGTTTTGCTCGTATTTTAAACATATATCCTTGTGTTTTTACTCAAATTTTGAGCAGGAGCACTCGTTGGATGCAGAATTAAATTCCACATCCAAGGAGTATCCACACTACATACTTTTGACGGACCCCATTTCCTCCAAAACAAGAAATACCTGGAAAAAGGTGATGATTGTTTTTGGGGCAGTGGGGTCCCTCAAAAGTATGCAGTGTGGGTACTTGTTGGATGCGGAATATAATTCCTCATCCAACGAGTGCTCCTGCTCTAAATTTGAGTAAACACAGAGGGATATATGTTGAAAATATGAACAATTTTTTTCTTTTCTTTCTTCCTCCAAAATTAATAAATATTATTTTATTATTTTAACTATTATTTCATTATTTTCCTTAGGAGGCCCATTTTATACCTCAAATTTCCTCCAATCAAATTTGCTATTCAATGAAAATAGGTTTTATAATGTTGTTGATTTCAAAAGATCTAAAATTTAAATGCCAAGATGGTGTTGTTGTCAATGGTGTCAATGTCCTTTTGAAATTGCAATCATTCACATATAGAAGATGCATAAATTGGCATGTCTTGAATAGAATCTAGATATACCTGAATTGATCTAATTTCTTTCTCATGTTGATTTTGTCCTTTGATTGGTATGATTTCCGTATTCTCTCATTCTTTGTTTTAGCTGAATCAAATTTTTTCTTTATTGTCAAGGGAGAAAGTTTTAACATCTTGCATTGTAGCAAAGTTCTTTTTTTGCAATTGCAAAGATTGTGCACCATGGCTAGAATTTCTTTGAACTTTTTTCTTTTCACATTCTTCCTATTTCATTGGACTATTTTCATTGCATGTTTTTTGTTGAATTTATTGGATGGATTGCTACAAATACCATGATCCAAATTGGCGTTCTCCGGATTGATTGTTTTGAACTTTTTGCAATTGTCCAATAGATTACTAGGGAAAGCCTCTTGTGTTACTTGGAACATATGAATTTGTATTTCACTTGAATGTCTCTTTAGCAATGGATAAAAGTGTGAATGCAAGGGATCCAAAGCATGTTCCACTAGATACAGAAAATGTCATGAAGTATTTGTCAATTGAAATCTTGATACAATTTTCTTAAGCCTAGTACTCCATATACATATATTAATATCTAGTGACTTGGAAGCCCATGCAATTGCAAACTTGTCTCCTTCTACATGGCCAAAGAAATATGGCCTAGAAAAATTTGCAATGTATCCTTGCCAATCAGATACTAGGATTTTTTCTCTAATGGCACTTTGGCCAAGGTATGTTTTTAGACATTCTATGGCTCTATTATCATTTGCAAGGAAGTAGTTGCAAAAGGTCCTTGCAATTGATTTTCTTAGTGAAATATAGGGATAAAAAGTGATGTCAATTTGCAAATAGATTCAAACATTGAGTCATGGAAATTACCAACAATAGGACCAACAATATAAAAATCTTGCTCTAATAATGCTTCTTTGGAAAAAGACAACTCAATTTCATAATTTGAGCACTGGTATCGACATATATATTCATTATATTGTCGGGGTCTATACTCTATAGAATATGAGAGCATATACAATAGAAGTGGTTCAAAGTGGAGATAAGCTGGATTTTGATCATGGAACAGAAGGTTGTAAGTGTATTATGTATTTGTTGTATTGAAATGAAAACACGGTTTTCCTTTTGTCAATGACCAAATAAAAACCAGAAGGTTCAACCATTTAGAAAACCATTTGATGCAAAAAATATCACCCCATATCCCATGTTCATTGTGTCGATTTGGCTCTGAAGCAGACATTTGCATTCAGTGGAAGTATGTAGCAACACTTTCTACACCATGCAATTCGAATAGGAAATCATTTGTCAATTCTATTCACTTTGACAACAATGTTGCATGATCTGTTTGATCCAAAGAAGAGCGAAAATGACTTACAAGTCCTTGCCTTATTTATATTGCGTTGTACTGAAAATGTACTAGAACAACCAATGCATTAAATAGATAGTTTCCTAGCTCCAAGGAATATTTTAGGGGTGAAATTTAGCCCATGGGCTATTTTTCGACCATTTTTTTTCCAAAAAAAGATTCGCCAATTTGCCTATTTTTCAAAGATGATTCGCCCAAATTCCATGGAATAATTTTTTTTACTCTAAAAATCGCCAAAATTGTCCCAAAATTATATAAAGTCTTTAGAAATTTGAATATGTTTTTTAAAACAATTGCCAAACATTTTATGGTTGCAAATTTAAGAATTAGTAA
The DNA here is from genome assembly GCA_027924585.1 of Larix kaempferi. Taxonomy (NCBI): domain Eukaryota; kingdom Viridiplantae; phylum Streptophyta; class Pinopsida; order Pinales; family Pinaceae; genus Larix; species Larix kaempferi. The sequence goes on from BSBM01000499.1 coordinate 1,879,474, forward strand.
GATTCGCCAACATTTCTACACTTTGAGAAAATTATGGATCCTTGAAATTTTCCCTACCTGGCTCAAAATGAAAGTTGTTTAGGAGAAGTAGGCTAGACTTTTCCAATGCATGATTAATTTCTTGTTTATGGGAACTATTGATTTCAAAAGCATTAAATGCATGCAGGAAATCTGTTCCATTTCTAATATACATAGGCTTTGCAAGAAGTGATCATATATATAGCAAACGAGATTTATTACATAAATCATAGAATGAAACTTGTGACATTTGTTATAAGATTTTAATCATGACATAGAGGCGCTGAAAAGAAGAAAAGCAGTGAAAACAAGAAAGCAGGAACAATTCGCATGATGAACATGACATTAATCTCCACAAAGCAAATGCCTTTAAAAAAAACATATCCAATTCGCATGATGAACCTATCTATTTTTTTTTGTTTTTCTCGTTTGTTGCAATAGAGAATGGCACATAAAAATAGGCAAGACAAATGTCTAGATTCTCAAGTAGCAACATTGCATTGACAATATAGTCATGGACATTACAACGTTGTAGCTTAAACAAAGATTTACAATCTGCATAAAATAAAGATACTATGGAAACCGAAGACAGTCAAAGGTTTTATCCAAATTGTCAAAGGAAAAGTGGATGTAGCTTCTCAACTTAATTCTTATTGAACAACTAGGAATTTTTGTACAATAGAATTCTATTGTAATAGATCTATGTTTTTTGTTTGGAATTTACCATAATGCATTAGGGTCTATGGCTCTATGCCCCATTTTAAAAGGCTGAGAACAACAACATAAGAAAAAGAGGCCACGTCTAGTTAATGTATCTAGGTCCATAGGAAAAAGAAGATGCATATTGCATAATGGAAGAAGCTCAGAGAACATGGAAACCATTAGCCCAACACGGAAATAAAAAACCAAATCAATTCTAACTGCAAAAACAATTGTACCATTAAACACTAACAAGTCCAATTTTCAGATATCCCTTGAGTATCACTACTTATAGTTTTTCTATAAGACAAATGGACAACAACACTAGTGTCTAGTGCAACAGAAATAAAGGCCACTAGTTAATGTATCTAGGTCCATGAGAAAAAGAAGTTACATATTGCACAAGTCTATTTTTTTTAAATACATGGGATCGATGTTATCTGTTTGTTGAAACCATGCGAAAGCAACACACATAATGCATGGAAAAAATAGGACAACAACACTAGTGTGCAATGCACAAGGGACAAAACAGTTCCATGGATGCCTAGTTTCTCATACTATTTTCATGTTTACAATAATCAAGTACATATATACATATTTTTTTCTTTCTAAAATGCATTAAATCTCACTGCTAAAAAACAGTGTGCAATAGAAAATAAAAAAAGCATAACACATGCCACTACTCCACATGCCTAAAACGCAGATTATATTAACGAACAAGGTCAAGATAGGCATCAATAATATTAATGACTGACAAGGCTTTCTTTTCTAGTTACAATGTTGTGCTGCAAAAAGCATTTCAGAAAATGTTGTTCTAAAGCTGCGAACTTCTTATATATGAGCAATGCCTTCTAGCATAATGCAATAAAAACGATGCTCAAAATTACTCCATAATGAACTTAGAAATACTTTCCAACCTATTGTATTATAAGAGGATGCAATGGAGCCTATGAACAGTTTCCTTATGAGCTTGAGGTTTGGATATCACTATTTACTAAAAAGCAAATTTCCATAAGAGAAAGTCACCATTTGGGAAATAGGCCTCAAGCCACAAAGATATGTAATTTAACTTGTATTCCTAATGGCTCTACCAAGAATAAGATTCACGAGCAAATCCATGTCCTAAGGTTCCATTTGATCAAAAGCTAGCCTCACATATAACATAATCCATAGGAAAAGAAAAACAACATTTCTGCTGTAGCACAATGCCTACAACATAATACATACAAAGACGTTGCCATCAAATAAGACAAAACAAGTAAGCTCAATACCTCGATCCATGTATATAGTTTTGTGACTAAATGTCTATGGAGAGGAAACTTTTAAAAGTGATCAATCAAGGGAGCATGGCTCTATGAACACAATCATCTAAAACTGGCCTTGAAAAGAAGACTAAGCATCCTATATTGATTAAAAATCAACATTGCAAACATTTCCACACAAGACAATATGTAAATTTAGGAGAAGTGCTAAAGCAGTGTTAACTATGGATGTACTATCTAATGTAAGTAGGCATTGCCAAGGTAGAAGCATGCTTCTTGAGTTCATATAAGCATTTCCATGTTGACATATGACGCTCCAAAAGGAGGGAAAATTATGGATTTGAGAAGTTGTCATTGTGCCTATTTGGAAAAAGTCCATCCATTTATTAATCCTTTTGACCTAGTTAACCAGTATCATTGATCTGGAATGTGACGGTGCACTCCCCAAAACAATGCACTTTCCATAAATGTGTTTTTTTACAGTTTTAGAGCAATTTTCATGGGTAGTTAATTGCACTTTTAGCCTTCAATTTACATGCATGTGCATCATCTATCTTCCCTTTTTCAAAAAGCTAGTCTCAATGAACACAATGTGAAACTATAAAATCCCTTGAGTTGAATGAATAATGTTAAACATCCTCTCTATTATATTTTCTTCACTAAATTATAAGTTTTATTGGCAATATATATATATATATATATATATATATATATATATATATATATATATATATATATAATATAAAGCTTCATGTTTGGGATTAGACGAATCAAATTTACTTTCTGACATATAAGAAATTAAAGATAAAAAAAATTGGAGATACAAAAATTACAAGCCTGTGAAAGGACTTAGTTGTTTGGTTAACAAAGATGAATCATGTTGTTGTGCATTACATATGCATTATTAGATTGATATTAGCACTAGGGTCTTCTAGAAGTTTAAAGGCAACCAACATTTAAAAAAAGGTTTGGATTCAATACTATTGCCGCAACTTGCAAAAATGGATGACCCTGCAATTTACTCTAAATTTTACAAATATTAAGAGAACATTACTTTAATGGCAAAAAAAAGAAGACACAACTCACAATATGAAGACCTGCACCAAAATAACAGGCTCAACAACTTTCTAGGATTAGAAGCAAGGAAGTCTAGTAATATATCACTTCGATTTTTAACAGAAAAAAACATTGTAATATCTAACCATCCTTTGGTAAACAATCAAATGCATTTTGGAAGGCATTTGGAATGAATCACTAGTAAAGGTAAAACACAAAACTAAAAAATCCTATCGTTGAATAAGAATATATTTTACATTCTCATATAGAATGAGCCATACAAATAATTGAATCTATGTCAACAACCTTCTCCAATACTAGTCCAAAAAGCATGGACTAATTAGACCATTGCATTATGAAGAACCACTGAGTAAATAAACCCATGGAGAAAATATTATTCACACAATCGGAAAGGGAAGCTTTAAAACTACAAGGGTACACATGCAATTCAGTGTTCTTGTGGGAATGTTTTCATATACCACTATAGCTATCGCCATGCGAACCCTATGCAAAAAATTGGTCACAAAAGAACAAAACACACTTCTATTTTCCTAACTACTTGGAGTTTCTTTAATCCAAAGACGAGGAAAATACTTTTGCCAAGCAAAGTGAAACAAATTATGCAAGTTATGGAAGCCACAAAACATAAAGCTATAAGTTTTGGAAGCATATGAATAGTTCCAAGTTCTGGAAACCACACAACCTAAAGCCAATTAAGTTCTAAAATATTATGAACAGTTCCCAAAAAAATTCCGTACGCAAGCTTCGAAACAAATCCTATCAATTCATCAAGCCAATGCAAACAACAACGAAGTGTACGGACCAAATTCCATACCCAATCGCATTTCGAATTTGGTGACTACATCGAGACCATGCAAGCCAAATACAAGGCGAACGATGAATCAAGCACAAACCAGGATTCCGTTCAAGCGATTCTGTCAAAATTTGAAGACCCAAATCAATTACAACATATTCCAATAATGCACACACAAATGAAACAAAATCTAAGCAAGCAACCATGTTCCAAATTTCCTTAGCCAACATGCAAACAATTTGAACTAGATACTTTCTTCAACATTAACAAAGAACCATCAAACCATCAAAATTTGCAAACACTGAATCTAACCATGGATTTAACCAATTGATGTAACCAAGTTCTGGGATATTTGAGCCCACAATCAAAGCCAAAATTGTTCAATTTTTCTTAGTGCAAGGAAATAGGTTCAGGATATGCTTACCCAGTTCACAACGTATTCTCCAAAGCGATAGGCACAACCACCCCATCATTCATGATCCCAACAATATGAATTGGCCACCACCCATCATCCAAAGCACCAAACACAACGATGCCAATGTCCACCACCCCGACAAACGATCACTGCACCAAGAAAAACTGCAAATGCGGCCACACATTCAATTGCAAAAATGGTTTTTATGCATACCCAACATATGCAAAACAATTTGTTGGGGGGGGGAGGTTTGTTGTAACCTTATCAAACAACTAGAAATTCACATCGTGGATAGCCCCTCGCCAATTTCACTGCAATGAATGCCATAGGAACATCGAAATAGACCCAAGCACCAATCGAATGCAGCACAATACCAATAACAGAAACCATGAATGCCAAATAAAAAATATCCGTCCAAGCATTAACAACCTAATCCCCATGCATGAGCAGGAATTTAGTGCACACAAAACTCATTTTCATCAATTCCATCCATATGCCATAAATGAAGAGCCAATCCAAAACACATCAAGAATAAAACAAAGACACCGGAAAACAAGAACTTGACAAATCACTTCTAAAACCATGAAACAACCCCATAAACCGTATCCATTGAGTAAAGACAGTACATGCCACCTGACATGGCACATCCACATGCTTGCAATCAACAACCTAAAAAATATTCCTTGTTGGTTCTAGTTCCATAGCGAAAACACAGAATGAAGGCACAAAAACTAGCAATAGAAAACAACGCCTAACAAAATAGGGATAAAACCCTGAGAAATCACAATAAACCCAACAATGAGTAATAGCAGCATGGACAATGCAGTGTGACATATCCACGCACATCCAAATAGCCAGCTCTCATTTACTACCCCCTCCAAGTATCCACCCATGGGCAGGGCACAGTTCACCAAGACCCCTAGCTGATGTCACCGCCCTCATTAACCTATCAACACCAAACAAAATCAATAATTTCAAATATTACGAAAATGCAGCTTAGCCTGAACTTTGGAAATAACATAGATCTAAATAAAAATTTGACTTAAATTCCCTTGCATGAACATAAAAATCGCCCTACATGATTTATTATGTTCCTTCTTTATAGAGACATAATAATAGTAATTTTGTATTATTAATTAATATAATTATAAAAATAGTAAAATAATATAACATATTAAAACATTAATTGCAATTGAATATGTTGACCATGGTAATACATGCTTGATTACATTTAACTATGGTTGACTATAGTTGACCCTAGTTGGTTAACCATGGTTGACCTTACTTGGTCAACCATAGTTGACCATGTTTGACTATGGTTATTCATGGTTGAAGATTGATCTATGTCACTCATGAGGTCGATATGAGGACAATAGAGTTGATTGACTGAGTTGGATACTGTTATGGCGGATGTTATAATGCTATTTTGATTAGAGAATAGCATAGTAACACCAAATACTAAACAACTGCAAAATTTAATAGACAATGCCAATCACACAAGAATGTGAGATAGGAAGTGATAACAAAGAAATCCCAAAGGTGAAAATCTGGTTGTATTGAGCAGTCATCGTAAGAGGTCGAATGTAGGAACCATTAGGAAACAATCAAGCCTCCTCTTTGGGAACTCGCCTTAATGCAATCAAGAGCAGAGAACTAAAAGGCCTTTCATCTTCGAGCTTACAAGTATTTATATAATTCTGAGGGATGCTTAGGTAACTACCCGCTGCATTTCAGTTACAAAAAGAAAATTGCAAAGAGACCATGCGTCTTCTTCCCATTTGCCATCTAGAAGAATATGAAGAAACATCGTTTCCATGTCGATGGTGGTTTGGATGCCTTCTGAATGCTCAAAATGTCATCTAAAATGTGCCAGAATCATCAACTATTGTTTGGCATGTATGACGATCCATCGGGCATGTGCCATCAAGTTGCAGAATCGATTGATCCATTGGGACGACCGAGTCAAGGATCCAACCAAGGAGTCGACTGGGAATAGGAAATAGTGGATGGATCTAGTCGAGTCTTTGGATGGATTAGAATTCCCCCCTTAAGTGGAAATGGTCCCCATTTCCCACTCACACAAAAGAGGAAAATTGAGCTCCAATTCAGGGAGAGGATACCACTTTCCTTGAGATAGGAGTTGTCCTGCCTTGGCCACCTGAAACAAGGGAATTGCTTGTGTTCTTGTCTGGAGTGCTTGTTGTCCAATGATGGTGTCAGCGGTAAGAGGATCTTGAGCGTTTGGGTTTATATCTTTCAGATATGTTGGTTGTAAGTCAATTTGTTCCAATAATGGCGGAAAATATGGTCGAAGCAAATCCACACCGAATATTGGATGCAGACCCAAGTATGGTGGAATGTTAAGCTTAAAATCATTTTCCCCAATTTCATCAAGAATGGTACAAGGACCATATCGTAAAGGTCTTATCTTATTTTGCAGCTCACTAAATATTTCTTTCTTGAGATGCAATCATACTCGATCCCTAGTTTTGAATGAATGAGGAATACGATGCTTATCGTTTTGGGCCTTGGATTTTTCACTAGCTCACTGCAACATCTCTTGTGCTTGTTTCTGAATGTCACACACTTGATCCTTGAACTTGAGTGCCTTGTTGATTTCTTGCTTCCCACGGTCAGTGTCAACCAATCCATTCGGTCGGCTAAATAAATAAATAGGTGCTGAGAGTTGAAATCCATAACATATTTCAAACAAACTCTTTCATGTTGAACTGTGTTGTGCTCATGTTGCGCTCGATTATAGCTATGTTGGATGTATGGAAGAATTTCATCCCATGTTCTTTGTTGCTTGTGGTTGTACATGTGAAGAAATTGTACCACCATGTGATTCACAACCTCCATTTGTCCATCAGTCTGAGGATGGAATGTTGTTGACATAGATAGTTGTGTGTCGATTTGCTTCCAAAGAGTCTTCCAAAATGCCAGCTAACAAATATGGAGTAACGGTCAGAGATGATTGAATTCAAAAAGCCATAGTGCTTCCAAACATTCTCAAAGAAGAGTTGAGCAGTCGGCTAGGCCGTTGTTGTATTCTTGCAAGGAATGAGGATAGCCATTTTGGAAAATATATCAACCATTACCAAGATTGTATCAAGTTGGTGTTGGGTAATATGATATTTAGTCAAATAATACAAGGAAATAGATTCCCATGGTCAAATAGGAATGGGAAAGGGCATATACAAACCCTGTCATCGTTTTGGTGGCTTGGAAATGGAACAAACCACACATGACTTGATATAACTGTCGACATCTATTTTGAGCAAAGGTCAATAGAAATAATTTTGGAGCACAAGAAGTGTCTTTGCCATTCCAAAGTGTCCTGTTGTTTTGCTGTAGTGTGCATCCCATATGAGATTCTTTCGGTGCTCACCAGAAGGTACAAAAAGATGTCCTAGCTTGTAAATAAATTTGTCCTTCACATGGTAGTTGAGAACAATTGATTGTTCTATCTGGAGCTGTCAATCCATCGTCAAAAAATTAGTGTCTTCTTCATACAGTCACGACCAAGTAAAGGTGTCATAACCATGCTTACTTAACACTGTAAGAAGTGAAGTAATTGGTGGTTGGATAAGCCAACCGTCTGTAACGTCCCCCTCGCCCTTTCCTACCATCGGGAGGGGACGTTGGCCAAACCTAGGCTTTCAAATTTCACCCCAATTCCATAATGCATTTTTCCAACAAATAAAATGTGTGCAGAACATAAATAAACATGCATAGTGAAATTAAAAACCTTTCCACACACATCTACCATTCAATTACACAATCACAACATACGGGCATGAAATAAAAATGCATAAGATTAATTATATTTATACAACATATATCCAAGCAACTGGCTGTGTAAGAGCGCTTTTCCACCCAACCATAGAACTTGTCCAGCCTGTACTATTTCAGCTCCCAAGTTCACCCCCAAGCTGGGCTATGATTATACTAGGGCGAAGGAAACACCTAAGGGATTCTATCTTTGAACCCACAACCCGTTCTGCTCTCTGTGCTTATTCAAATGCTCATATAGAGCTCTTCAAGGGTCTCACTTAGCCCTCCCAGCCTTGGCTGGTGACTTCTCAAGCACCTACGAACAACAAAACTCTATGGGTAAGGTTCCTAGCTTGCCCAACCTCTTGCTCACGTACAACCAATGAATTTTCCCTTCCCAAAAACACAGCTCTGTCCTCTAATTAGGATTTTGTGAAGAACCTGCAATAATTAATTAATGAAAACACATGAAATAGCAGAAATAACATAACTTAGAATCACTTTTATATTGATCGCAAGCCACTTCGAGGGGGCAACCTCCTTTAAGCAAGCTCAATACAAATAACTTCATGATACCTTCATTGGTCTCAACACAAACTTATATACTAAGTCTAGGCGTCAATACCATGGGTCAATACCATGTGTCAATACAAACCATGGGCCAATACAAAATATGGATCAACAATTACTACGGGACGACTTACAAAGCATATGCGTCCAACAACAATAATACAAACTATGGATCAACAAATACTACGGGACGACTTACAAAGCATATGCGTCCAACAACAATATACTAACAAAGTAAATAGAAGGGTTGACATGGGTTCCTAACATCCCCTCTCCCTTAGAAAAAGCTTTGTCTTCAAAGCCTTAGATGTGGAAATTGATGCAAAATCTGAAGGAGAGGTTCCCCTGTAGCATCCTCGAGTTGCATTCCGGCCCATTGACTCCTTTTGAGTTTCAAGGAGGATTGCTTGGAAGGTTGCAGATGAAGAAGGACCCTATCAGCTACGTGAAAAGTGCGCTCAGAATGGTGTTGATTGACTTGTTGTTTTATTCGAATTCTTGGCATGTGAAGATTGTCCTACAGAATGAGAAGAATTTGATCACAGTTTCAAAGAACCGAGTCAACTACCTGAACTGGGGAGCTTCTGAGCATGTATAGAAGAAGAACTGGCGGTGTCTGTCCATAAACTGCTTCATATGGTGTCCTCTTAGATGTGGTATTGTACCACTGGAACGCTTCTAGGAAATCCATAGAAATAGCTCTCTACATCTATGTAGGGATGGGCAAGGGTTCGAGCATTCCCAAAAGGAGTGGCGTTTCACCCTTGTTGACCTGGAAACTATCACACTCAACCACCATCTGATGAATTTTCATTTTCAGTCCCTGCCAAAAGAAGTTACATTGTTCCCAGTCATAGGTTTTGAGGAACCCAGATTGCTCTGCCGATGAAGAAGCATGGAGTTCATAGAAGAGATAGCCCTATTAAACAGATTGCAACCAATTTGGAGCAAGCAGAGAAATAGCTATAAGAGAAACTGGGTCATCAAATTGGCGAGAAGGAGCATCTGCCACCATAATATCCTTACCCTTCGTGTAAGTGATCGCATAGTCATAACCCATGAGTTGGATAACCCATTTCCAGTGTGCTGGTGAGGAGACTCGTTGTTCCAGAAAATGTTCCAAACTCTGGAGATCAATCTTGATGCAGAAATAATTTCCTAGTAGGGATGGCTACCACTTCTGTACTGTAGGCAAAATAGCCATCATTTCCTGCTGAGATGTAGATGCGGCTAAATGCTTACCGAAAAGGTCTCTTGAAGGCAACAAGCCAACTGGTGCAACAAAGACACCTACATATCTATCCAAGGAAGTAGTGGAGACTGTTGGTGGGTGCATTTGGATGGAATGGAGCTGAGCGATGACACCATGTAAATTCTTCTTAAGGATCTTTTCCAGGCGATGTGAACTAATGATGCAGAGAGACCCTGGTTGTAAGCCCATAATTTTGTGTTGTATCCCATTAACTAAAAACCACATCCAAAGTTCAGCAAAATCCCATAAGATGGGGCCAAGTGTGCATAACCGTTGAACGCCCAAAACCACATCACATCCACATAAGGATAAGGCAAACATGTCAGAGCGCAGGTTATAATCTTCCAGAGAGATATGCACATTGCGACACTTTCCCTTGCAAGGTAAGGTTCCCCCATTGGCAACCATGACTTCAAAGTTGGAGCAAGGATGGACAAAACAATCAGCATGTTTGGCGATCCAAGGGTCAATGAAGTTATGAGTGCTACCAGAATCAATGAGTATTGTAAGAGGAAGCTTCTTGAAGTAACCCCTGACCCACATTGTTTGGGGGGTGGTGACACCGGATAAAGCATGGAGAGATATCTCTGGGTGGTCTTCCTGAGATGGGAAGTCAATAGGCAGCTCCTGAATGTTGACTTGATCATCCGGTGTATCTGGAGCTTCTTCACCAACTTCAGAGGCGGGCGGAGAATCCACATCCAAGAGATAGAGCTTTTGTTGAACACATCTATGTCCTCGAGTGAATTTTTCATCACAATTATAACAAAGCCCTTTTTCTCTGCGTGCCTGCATCTTTGTTTCAGACAAATGCTTAATAGGAGTTGGTCGAGAAGCTGGCGGGATGGGAGGTCGTTGAGAACCCATATTTCAGAAGGAAACAAAAGTGGGTTTGGAGCGCTGTTGGGTGGCAATCTTGTCTTCTTCCAACTTAGCCAACCCCATGGCTTCCATCATTGTGTTGGGACATAACATTTTGACCTCTGGGCGGATTTCATCCTTAAGACCATTGATAAAACAACTCCTGTAGAAGTCATCAGACAATCCTTTTGTGTGCTTGGATAGTTTCTCAAATTCTGTTTGATACTTTCTCACAGAGCCAATTTGACGAAGTTTAGTGAGTGCTCCGGTGTAGTCATCAAAAGCACTAGGACCAAATTGTTGCAAAAGGAGTTGGCAAAAATCTGTCCATTTTGGCTCGTCATGAGCCTTGATGTACAAACGGTACCATTGAAGGGCTTCTTGTTCCAAATGAAAGGATGCAAGTGGAACTTTTTGGACATCAAAAGTATTATGCAGACTGAAATACTGTTCTACACGATAGATCCATCCAGTCGGATCAGTACCATTGAAGCGAGGAATTTCAAGCTTCGGACCACGGAAAGTGCTGGAAGAAGAGAACCCATTGGCTGTAGAAGATTCTTGCTGTCAGTTATTGTTCATGGCTGAATGCTGAAGATGGAGGATGAGAAATTTTTCATCCAGAACTTGGAGTTTGGTTTGGATGGCTACAAGTGCTTCCTCCATGGTTTTTGCTCCTATGTAGGTGACAATCATAACCAGGAGATTTTTTTTTTTTTTGGTGGGGGGGGAGTGGATAGAAAAACACAAACAAAAGCTTATTTAGTAAAGGGAAATTTGGATTTGGGAAAAAATTGGATGGGTAATTGGGGTTTGACTAGGTTTTGGACACTTTATGATGGACAGGGAAGCAAAAAATGGGGATTTCAGAAGCGGGGTGAAAGAATGAGAAAATTTGTTAAAGAGGGACAAAGAAGTAGAAATAGGAAATGAACACGGTGGCAAAATTTGGAGGTGAGTGGGTGAAAATTGAAGAAGTTATGGCAAACCCTAAAAATAGACAAATGTGAGATTTCTGGCTTTGGAAAGTAGAATTTGGGATTTATAGGATCTTCAGGAATGAAATATGCAGAATGGTATTGTAGGGGTGTCTGGGAAGTTTCAAGGGAAACGGAGTTAAAACAAGGGAGATATGGCGAAAAAACCAAAATTTATACTTTTTTTTTCCAGGAATGGATCTGCAACGACACAGAAGGGATTGGAAACAGATAGATCTGCAATGGTGCAGAAAGGATCGACAACAGATGGATCTGAAATGACGCTGAATGGATAAAAAATGACTGGATCTGAAGCGACTTTCAAAATGGATCTGAAACTACTGGATCTAGAACGATTGTCAGAATGGATCTAAAATGGCTAGATCTGAAATGACTCGGAATGGATCTGAAACAGCGTGGAAGTGATCAATAATAGTTCAGTTCAAAATAGATATGGACCCCAGGTATGTGTGGCTTCCTATCGGTTCAGGGAATTCGCTCGGCCACCAATGCTGTCTGACGGCTTGTGTATTGGGGCAGTATCCCTCACTCCATGGCTCAAGCAAAACTGATAACTGCTTTGCCACAAACAATAGCTCTTGGTTTACCTCACGGGTGGGAACTAGTCGATCAGGTAGGGGTTGTTTCCCTTTTCGCTGGCAGGTCCTCTCAATGGGCTAGCTACTTCGAGGTTCCTGTGGTACTCCTCACCATGAGTTTTAGGGCTTATGCCCAAGTACTTCCCACAGTTAAGCGGATAGGGATTATTCCCAGATACGAAGCTGTGAAAATTTTTTTTAGCAAAAATTTCACCTAGCGAGCCCAAGAAAGTGCTCTGATACCAGATGTGAAGAACCTGCAACAATTAATTAATGAAAACACACGAAATAACAGAAATAACAGAACTCGGAATCACTTTTATATTGATTGCAGGCCACTTCGAGGGGGCAACTTCCTTTGAGCAAGCTCAGTACAAATAACTTCACGGTACCTTCATTGGTCTCAACACAAACTTATATACTAAGTCTAGGCGTCAATACCATGTGTCAATACAAACCATGGGCCAATACAAAATATGGATCAACAATTACTACGAGATGACATACAAAGCATATGTGTCCAACAACAATAATACAAACTATGGATCAACAAATACTACGGGACAAATTACAAAGCATATGTGTCCAACAACAATATACTAACAAAGTAAATAGAAGGGTTGACATGGGTTCCTGACAGATTTCTGGGTTTAGCATACCGTATAGTCATGGACATGAACAACCATGGTAACTCTACATAGTGTAGCAGCTTGCATGAGAAAATGAGAATGGAAGAATAATGATCAAAAGAGTGTTGAATCCAAGGATATGAGGCAAGGGTGAAAAGATAACTGACATGGATTATTACCATAGAAGAAATAGGATAGCCGACAGCTGACATAACTGTCACAACCCCATGCTTCAATAAATACAAGAAGTGACTTTTCCCACCAACCCCACATGTGCCTTAATGATTGGATAATTATTCAAAGAAGGAGATAATTGGCTTATTCTCATCACATGGCAGAATTTAGGTGTGAGTTCTAAGGTTGACACATGGCAGCATAGGATTGGGTTTCCCATAAACCCCCTTCCTCTTCCCCTCTGGTGGAATCATAGCCCCTTTGGTACTCTTTACATAGCCATTGTTAGACCGTTTTATTATTTATGCACATAATATTTACATATACTCTAAATCGGCATAAAATTCAACCAAACAGTCCAAACATCATGCATGTCTATCCATTCACCAGTCGGGCCTTGGCCTTGAGCTCCGCACTAGGACACACCAACATATTTTCATCATTTACATTTTAATGCAATGGGGTCAAAATCGGGATATTACAATCCCCTCCCCCTTGGAATAACACCGTCCTCGTTGTTCCAATACTTAGGAATACATACACACTTTACACATGTCCAAAATTCACAAAACGTGGTAGGTCTGTCCTGCATTTCATCTTTTACTTTGACCTTCCAGGACCAATTCCTTGGTTTCAATATGGTGCTCCTGTTGACTTTGATCCTCCAGCTCTGCATGAGGGAAATTTTCCACAACAATCCCTTCCTTTTCTTCACCTTCTAGCTGATCCACAAGTCTGGAAACTTCATGGATGTTATATTTCTTGTTGTCCTAGAAACTATTTGAAGAAGATTTTCATCTGAATTCAATAGCCTTTGGTTTGTTGCCATGGTCAATGTGCACAGATTGCTCTCGGTTTGCTCACTACCAACACTTGGCTGGTAACAGCTGCAATCAATGGCTTTCAATTTCTCACCTGTGAAATTCATCATGGCCATTCCTGTTAGGCCAAGAATAACACAATATTAAAATCAGCCAATTACTTTCCCAATTGACATGGAAATCTCATGCTCTATCCATGAGACTTCCACACTTTCCATGCTTTCTCAACATGCACATGAACTCATTCATGTTTATACTTTCACAGGGATCTTTCTATTTCAGCATTCACAGTTTATTTCAAGCAATTAACACAATCATTTTCAGCTATAACATGCATTCAAGAATCCTTTGTTTTATAAATTCATCAATAAAAGGAAAGAGAGAGAGCAGTAAGAGTTTCTCCTCTTAGTCTTGTTCCAATTCAGAACCACACCACCACTATGGTTTCATGCTCCTAGCCTCTTTCACTTCAATGTGAATTCTTGACTGCCCTTCTTTGGCTATGACACTTAGTGTCTAAGGTCTGTGTAAGGATTTTCAACCAGGGAATCTTTCCCCATTGTTTCCTACAGAACCTTTGGCTGCTAGGACCCACACAAGTCCACTAGCACCATCTTTCATTACTGCTCATGCTGAGCTTTTTAGGACAGTCACATGTCCACATGCATCCTTAAGATTCCTTCATAGTCCTTGCTTCCAGCAATACCTACACTCAAACATTGGATTAATTCACATGTTTAGTTTATTTTCATAGGTTTTATCTTTAAACAAGAGTTTAAGAAATCATAACCAAATCATCTACACATGTATATTCATATTAAATAAGTAAGAAGTTGCAAGATAACCAAATACTTATCTGCATTGGATGTCTTCACTTTATTCCACAGGCTCCTTCTTTTATTTACAAGCCTTGGATTACCTGTGGATACAATATTAACGAATGTTGGGCTAGCACGCAGGGTACTCTACAACCATTCGGATAGGAAATGCCAAGTCAGTACATTGACCAGGTTGATCAGGAATCCCATTTATCAATATGCTAATCCAATATGTCGACTAGGTTTATCAAGTATTTAAGGAATGTTTGTCCAGCACGCCAGCTGCTCCACAACATTCAATTCCCAACCAGTGCACCGATTGGATTTACCAAGCATTTATGGTGCCTTCAAGGTCCCTTTCTTCCTGCAATGACCAAGGTTTCCAACAAAGAAACAATAGTGTATCAGCTTAGTTGTTAGAATACTTATTCATGAACTATTCATTATTAAAAAATAAGAAATGAATGAAATTGAATACTTATCTGTATTGGACAGTTCCTCGCTACTCCACAGGTTTCCTTCTCTGCTTTACAAGCCTTGGATCACCTATGGGGTGTATGTTTGGCCAGCACACATGCTGCTCCACAACATCAAGAAGTTAATGCCCAACTAGTTCACCGACTAGATTTACCAAGCATTGGTGGTGCCAAACCAGCCCCATACTTGGTTTTCCTCTCCATTGCCAAGGCAACATATCCGTCTGGGTCATCGGCCAATGGAAGGAAACTGCACCATGACCATTTCTAGGTCAAGGCTCTACTACGGAGCCATAGGAATCTCAGGGTTTCCAGTCAGTCTCGGTACCCCACCTTACTGCTGACCCAATAGATATTTTATGCCTTCATCAATATAACCACACCTTCACACATCACAAGCCTTCACACACACATCAACTCTTCATCCACACAAGGATGGCACTCCTCCTTCTATACAAACCAATGGTTCCCTCTAGGAAATCTATAGGTGACTTTCTTGACTGTAGGCTAGCATGGCCCCACAATACCCACTCACACTACACAAGGATGATACCCCTTTTCTACCACACAGCTCCTCAGGCCTATCCATCCCTTCTAGTATTCTTTAGTGTGAGCGTAGAAAGGTTACCACTACCCATACAGTCCTCCTGAGTACCCTTTCTTCACTTTGGCTCTTAGTGTGTAGCACCAAATCGCATATGTGTAAGCTGACAACATAAGAAGGATAAGCAGCTCATCAGTGTTGTTGTTCTAAAATTGTAACCATATTTCATAACATTCACTATCGAGTATTGAAACACCAGGAATGCGTCCATTCCCTTATGGTGTAGTCAATATTGGAAACCCTAACATGACTTATCACCAGAAAGGTGTGCACCCCTCACTGATGTGAGCCATGTAGGCCTTAATCTACTTCAAGCAGTCTAAAATAATGAAATAAAATCAAAACATGCTCTGCACATTCAACTCTAGTAATTAGACATGTATATATATCAACTAGGGTTGCAAAACACTTATTCATTTGCAGAGGTATTTTCTCTTCACTTGTGAGGAATGGGGTCTCCCTTCTCTGAGTTGGAAATCCCTCGGTTTTCCATCCCAACTCATTTTTATGTTCCATAACCCTCATATGTCTTACTGACATAATCTTTACCATCTCACTCACATGGTTTTCCAACATGTAGTGCAGCTGAGATATTATCAAAATTTACAATGGTGTTTCACCCGAAACCCATTTCCAAAGCATGGGATCATTCCCATGGAGTTTGGCTTTTGCATGCCATCACATATGGTCTTCCTGCAATGTGTCTTCCTGACACACTCCTCAAACAACCAAACAATCAACAACATTAATAATTAAATTTTACAATTTTGTCTCCTACAGAAATTGATTTGTTTAACCATGAGGCCCTCCTCATATTGTTTGGCTCTTGTAAGTGGTATCACTCTGTCCATTATGGATTTATTCTTGCTACCATACATGAACATCCACTTACAACATGTCTTCCTGACACAATTCTAGAGAAGCCAAACAACCATTAGTAATTATCAACAAAATCATAAATCTGATTTTACAACTCTACTTCCTCCAGAAATTTAGAATTTGCAACCATGAGACCCTTCTCATAAACTTAAATAAGAAATTTTTAAATTTGTTCATGTAAAAATCAGATTTCACAATCATGAGACTCTTCTCATGATGTTTGGCTCTTGTACATGGTAGGTTCCAGTCTTGATCATGGGCTTACCTACATTGCCATACTCAATACATTTCTACCTGTAATCTAAAACTCAAAGCAGCCAAGCACTTGTAAACTTTCATGCATATAATATTTCATTGTGCAACAGTCACCGAAGTGATCTTAGAATTATAATACCTAGTAATTCAAACACTTTCAGCTGTTAACATCTTAAATCCAATGAAATATATATATATATATATATATATATATATATATATATATATATATATATATATATATATATATATATATAACTCTAAATACTCATTACTTCACAGCCATATTTCTTTTATGCAACTTTGTCCTTTCGACACAGCACTATGGTAGACCATGTAACATGACTACCTCCTTCATGCAATTCTTCTCCTGCATTCATAGTCGCTCATGAAATGATCCCAGAATTACCACTAATTCATCATTTTATCTATTATCTAGTTGCAATGAAACATACTTAACACAACCATGTATTCACACAATGCATCTCAACATGTGCAGCCACACACATGCATGCACACTTACAACATTTACATAATATTTTAATATGCATTCACTCAATGCATCACCACAAGATTTACAAAATCCTTTAATGCATATCTACTCAATGCCACCTTGCATTGATTCATGAATACTATACTATCATGTCATGCATTCCATCATTCCAAACACATTATGGCCATGAGTCCTTACTTGCTTGGATTATTAAACTCATAACCAACACACACAAATGGCATGGCATAATTTCATATAAACGCATTGAGGTTTCTAAGAAACTATAGGGTGCAAGGCTCTCTTCCTTCACTCACCCACACCTCACCATACTCGATAGGATGACATTCACATTCAGGCACTCAGTACCACATGCAAACCAAATCAACACAGTTGAACATTGTTGAAGGGATCTTACCAAATCCTCTTTCAACACTCATGCAATAAGCATAAATAACCATTACCTGCATGTATGCCATTAACATCACTGATGTTACCATTACCTGCATGAACATTGTTGAAGGGATCTTACCAAATCCTCTTTCAACACTCATGCAATAAGCATAAATAACCATTACCTGCATGTATGCCATTAACATCACTGATGTTACCTAATCAGTTGGCATGTTACCAAGGTTTGCACAGTCCCTTTTCCAACCTATTGATCATAGATATTTACTCCAGCCTTCCCTCTCAAGGTTGTTGGTCACATGCAATGACTTATTTGGATTTTCAGCCATGCCTCTATGGTGTTATTCCTACAACCATTATCAACAACATTAATTGTTATCAACCATGGTCCATACCATTAATGGGTTGCTGCATGTGTGAATCTCACTACTTTTACCCATATGCAACATCATGCTCATGCATAAGCAATTCACATGCACTATGCAATGACTCTTTAATCATGCCCACTAATCCATATGCATTTAATCTACTACTCTCTTGCATTTCCAGCATCTCTATGCCATAATTTTCAGTATATAAAAATCATAAAATATAAATACAAAAGAAAGAGAGGAGTTAAGGAATTCTCCCTTTCCAGTCATAGCATGTAATTTTCCTCTTCCACCTCATAGATGATCCAATTTCATGGCCTCTCTCTACCAAGCACAAAAGGAACCATTAGCCATGATTTATCCACCAAGTAGAAATTCAATACATATACACATGTATAACATTTATACTTTCTACCTTTCAAGCATGCAATTTTTATGCTATAAATAGAAATAGTTTTAAGGTGATAAATATTCCTCTTATCAACATTCCTTTATGGAGATTGTTCTCCAATTTCTGTTGCAATTATGGCCAAGTTCGACTTGACCTTTTCTCGGACTTCATTGCACTAATCAACACTGCAATTTAATCCATATGGAGTCCTTTCAAGTTCCACTACATGTCCTTGTTCCTCATTCAACAATGATACTTGCTTTCCTTTACCATGGGAGTATTTTCCACAATTCCAAACCATCTGAATTACCCCATCAAGGTGCAAAATTTCCATTTCACCCCACAAAATTCTCTCACAATACACAACTGTCTTAGGGGGACGACGGGGGTCAAGGGGGCTTGCCACCTACTACCTACCTTTTTGTTGATGCGTTCTACAAAATGATTATAGAGCAACGGTTCAGATTGAAGCAGAGATCAAGATCCACGGCGCAGGTAAGTTTCACAGGAGGAAGAAGCGAGGAATATAACACATCCCAAATCGTCGAAATAACTGTTGAGACGTGGTTAAATAGGAGACAAGATCAACAGCGGTTGATCGATTGGCGGTAGATCAAAGGCTTACATCCATTTCGCGCCGCAAACATGCATGCCAGAGTAAAGTGATAAGTGGTTGCGAAAACATAAACCGCTATCCACGTGTCAGCATCACATGATTTCGCAAGTTGGTAGGGTGGTAAGGGAAACCACCTTCCACCAATGTGAAACCACCTTCCACCAATGTGAAACCACCTTCATGCTTACTCCTTTACGGTTAAATGGTGGAAAAGATAAACAGTTTAGATTGGAGCAGCAGGTGAGATCTATGGTGGAGTCACATTCTGCTGGAAAAAGAAGCACAGGATATAACACCGCGAAATGACCATTAGAGTACGATTAAACCATGGAAAATATCAACGGTCGTTGAAAAGATTAACGAACCACATCCATTTGGCATCACTAACATGCGCACTAGGATGGATTTATGGGTGGTTGAAAAATCCTAAACCTCCTTCCATGTGTCGGCACCACATGATTTCACAAGTTGGAAGAGCAGTAAGGGAAACCTCCTTCGCCCATTACGAAATCGCTTTCGCACTTCCTCCCATACGGTTACCTATGCACTCAGGTCTGATGTGGTTGGTCCACATTGCAGCCTCTGCCCATGCAGCTCCTCTAGATCGGACCTTCTTCCCATGTGATTCCTCCACGTCACCCTGCCACCTGGAACGGGTGGGGCCCAACCAAAATTTCCCCAATTTCAAAATTTTGGGTTTCATGCAAGGCTCTCATTGGTCCATGATGAGGAAAGTCTGAAATTGTTTTTTAGGCTTACTTCAAGCCGGTTAACTATCGTTTTCAATAGAACTTAACCCTGCATAACCATTTCCGATCCTCTTCTTGTAGATCGCGATTTCTAGCCCTTGCAACTTCGGTATTGCAACCAAGAGCTCTAATACCGCTCTGTAACATCCCCCTCGCCCTTTCCGACCATCAGGAGGGGACGTTGGCCAAAACTGGGCTTTCAAATTTTGCCCCAAGTCCATAATGCGTTGTCCAATAAATAAATGTGTGTAGAACATGAATAAACATGCACAACGGAATTAAAAACCTTTCCACACACATCTACCATTCAATTACACAATCACAACATACAAGCATGAAATAAAAATGCATCATAATCAAATGCATAAGATTATTTATCTTTATCCAATGCAGATCCAAGCAACTGGCTATGTAAGAACGCTTTTCCACCCAACCATAGAACTTGTCCAACCTGTACTATTTCAGCTCCCAAGTTCACCCCCAAGCTGGGCTATGAGTCCACCAAGGCGAAGGAAACACCTACGGGCTTCTATCTCTCAGCCCACAACCCGTTCTGCTCTCTGTTCTTAGTCAAATGCTCATACATATCTCTTCAAGGGTCTCACTTAGCCCTCCCAGCCTTGGTTGGTGACTTCTCAAGCACCTATGTGTAGCAGAACTCTATGGGTAAGGTTCCTAGCTTTCCCAACCTCTTGCTCACGTACAACCAATGAATTTCCCCTTCCCAAAAACACAACTCTGTCCTCTACTTCGGATTTCTGGGTTTAGCATACTGTCTATTCATGGACATGAACAACCATGGTAACTCTACGTAGTGTAGTAGCTTGCATGAGAAAATGAGAATGGAAGAATAATGATCAAAAGAGTGTTGACTCCAAGGATATGAGGCAAGGGTGAAAAGACAACTGACATGTATTCTGACCATAGAATAAATAGGACAATTGACAGCTGACATAACTGTCACAGCCCCATGCTTCAATAACTACAAGAAGTGACTTTTCCCACTAACCCCACATGTGCCTGAATGATTGGATAATTAGTCAAAGAAGGAGATAATTGACTTATTCTCATCACAGAATTTAGGTGTGAGTTCTAAGGTTGACACATGGATGCATAGGATTGGGTTTCCCATAAGCCCCCTTCCTCTTCCCCTCTAGTGGAATCATTGCCCCTTTGGTGCTCTTTACACAACCATTATTGGACCATTTTATTATTTATGCACATAATATTTATATATACTCTAAATTGGCATAAAATGCAACCAAACAGTCCAAACATCATGCATGTCTATCCATTCACTAGTCGGGCCTTGACCTTGAGCTCCGCACTAGAATTCACACCAACATATTTTCATCATTTACATTTTAATGCAATGGGGTCAAAATCGGGATATTACATCGACTATTGTATTGGCTTTTCCTTTCTAATGCTTAATTACCAACTGAAACTGCTATAGGTAACCAATCCACTTGATTTGTCTCATCATCTGCAATTTAGACTGTGACAGAGCCAACTGTAGAGGCTTATGGTAGGTATGGATGACCATTTCTTTGCTTAAAATATAATGTCTCCATTTCTTAAGAGCTTGTACAATGTCATATAGTTCCTTCTTGTAGGTAGAATAATTACGAACAATGTCACTGAAAATTTTAAAGTGGAATGCTACTAGGTTACCTTCTTGTGTAATCACGATGCCCATGTCATAATCGGATACATCAATATCCATTTCAAATGGCTGATGCACATCAAGTAATACAATCATTGGAGCGGTGCAAAGCTTGTTCTTAAGATGTTCAAATGATTTTTGTTGTGTTGTAGTCCATTTGAAAACTATATTTCCACTTCCTTTCATCAATTGATTCAGAGGCCAAGATATGTGGATGAATCCCAACACAAATCTATGGTAAAAATTCACCAAACCAAGGAAACTCCTTAGTTCTTGAATGCTTTTTGGAGCGGGCTAATCCTTGATAGCTTGTATCTTTTATGGGTCGACTTGAATTCCTACTGAGTCGATCACTAGCCCAAGTATTTGATACTTGTCAATACAAAAGAGCACTTATCCAAGTTCAAACAGAGTTTGTGTCATCTGAGAACATTAAGCACTTGTTGAAGCTACTGCAAATGTTCCTCCCATGATTTGCTGAAAATCAGGATGTCATCTTGATAGACAATGACACATTTCCCTGAAAAATGTCTAAGAATGTCATCCATATATCTCATGAAAGTCGTAGGTCCATTAGTTAGACCAAAAGGAATGACTAACCATTCAAATAAACCTTCCCTGGTTTTGAAAGTAATTTTCCATACATCTGAGGACTCCATGGGAATTTGATGATATCCTGAATTGAGGTCAAGTTTGGTAAAGAATTTAGAATCTCTCAAACAATCAAGTAAATCATCTATTCTAGGAAGAGGATACCAATTATTTATTGAAATTTTATTGAGAGCCCTATAGTCAATGCACCTACGCCATGTCCCGTCTTTCTGGGAACTAGGATGATTGGATTTCCACAAGGAGAGGAGCTAGGTCGAATATTCCCTTTTTTCGATCAAGTCTTGAATTTGCCTGCGAATTTCTTCATTTTCTAAAATAGACCCTCTGTAAACAAATGCATTGGATAATGAAGAACCAAGAACAAGATCAATGGACTATTTTACCTGGCAATGTAGAAGTACTCCAATTAGATCTCTGAACACATCTTTGTATTCTTCAAGTATTCTATCGACTTGTTGTTGTTATTGAGACTCGTAGTCAGTGGAGAGACAACTAGCTGCTGTGATATTATGGGAGTGTTGAAGTTTGATCATTAACATCATAAATTTCCAAGCATGGTTAATCAGCTTCTTGGCTTGCTTTGTTGAAACTATCTGGACTATTGGTGTGGGTCAACGTTTAGGAATTCCATACCATTGATTCTGGATTTTGACGATCACTTTCTATGGTCTCGATTGATACCTTCCATGTCTATCCCACAAGTAAGGCTTTACAAACAGTATGTCGGCTACCGAAAGCGAAGCGGCGTCAGTTGCATATGTGGAGTAGTAACAAGACCCAATTTCTTCACAATATCTTCAGAGACAAAATTACTTTGACTACCATTGTCCACAATCAGATGTAATGGACATTTCTGAACCCATATATGTGCATGGAATAATCATTATCTTTACTCTTCGTCAACAATAGTCGAGTTTGCGAGAGATGTTGAAGTTGACGCTACTAAATTCAAAGAGTCTGGGTCGGAATCCACAACTATATTGTTAGCTGAGTCGGAAGTAGACATCTGTGCCAATAATGTATTCTAAGCTTTGCATTCTGATGCGTCGTGCCAAGCTGAATTGTGGTAGTCACACCATTTTCCTGCAGAAGGTTGTTTACTCGATTTTCTCTTGTCTTTATTGAAAGGCATCTTACCCTTTTCCATCTTCTAGCTAGTAGCTGGAGAAGACCGTCTTGACTTGACGGAGTCACCAATCGAATGATATTTCTTATCGAAAGGTTGACCAGTCAGTTTGGTCGAGAAACATCCCTTCTCCTTCAATTTCATCTCGAGCTTGATGGCGTAATGGAATGCATCTGCAAGAGTATCAATAGTGATAGATTCAATCTCTGATTGAATATAAGGAGCTAAACCGCTGATATATTTCAGAACAAGTAAATTTTCTTCCTCCCCAACACCAAGTCAAGCATTAATTGGTGGAATTCATTAGTATAACTCTGTACAGTTTGAAATATCCTTCCATTGTATCAACTTCTTCCACTTCTTGTATTGTTGTTCTATGTGCTTGGGTGGATTAAATTCCTTTTGGACATGTTCAACAAATTTGGTCCATGTGTCGATGGGGTGACCATCTTCATTGGATTTCATCGAAGATTTTCCCACTGGCAATGTACAAAATTTGACACCTTCAAAGATGCAAGGGTGATTTCACAGCCTCAGAAAGTTGATTCATAGAGAAATAGGAATCCAATTGTTGTATCCAATTGTCTATAGATTCTGCATCGATCTTTCCTTCCAGTTTTGGTATATCCAAGTTCATATGCACCTTAAAGAATAACCTTGTTAAAGGAATTTTTTGTCAAGTTGCACCGAAGTCGATCCAAATGAATTGGTGAGTCGAGCAAGAATCTCATTGAAATGCTCTTACATTTCAGTTCGTTGTTGAGTGAGTACTTTCTCAATGATCCATTCAGTTTCGCTATTAGGCATGTTGCCCTCCATTTTACCTGTCATCTTCGGTATGGGGTTGGGAGCAGATAAATAGTTAGAAGTCGAAGGTAGAGATATCTTGGACAACTGGGTCTTATAGCGTGTCTGGACATGCATGTGCTTAACCAAGGCTAGAGAAAATAGGCTCTGATACCAATGATTTGTGTCGCCCAAGAGGTCGAGTGGAGGACAATAGAGTTGGTTATTGTTATGGCAGAAGCTATAATGCTAGTCTGATCAGAGAAAAAAATACGGAGAATAGCATACACCAAACACTAAACAACTGCAAAATTTAATAGGTAATGCTAATCACAAAAGAATGTGAGACATGAAGTGATAACGGAGAAACCCCAAGGGTGAAAAATTCAGTTGTATTGAGTAGTCGTCGTAAGAGGTCGAATGTAGGAACCACCGGGAACCAATCGAGACTCCTCTTTGGGAAATCGTCTTAATGCAATCAAGAGCAGAGAAGCAAAAGGCCTTTCATATTCGATCTTACAAGTATTTATATAATTTTAACATACGCTTGGGTAACTACCCACTCCGTTTCAGTTACAAAAGATAGTTACAAAGAGAACATGTATCTTCTTCCCATTTTCCATCTAGAAGAAGATGAAGAGACATCATTGCCACATCGATGGCGGTTTGGATGCTTTCCGTCTGCTTAGAATGTCGTATGACATGTGTTGGAATCATCAACTATTGTTGGGCATGTTCCATCAGTCATCGAGTTGCGGAATCGATTGATACGTTGGGACGACTAAGGAGTCGATTGGGACTAGGCAATAGTCGATGGATCCAGTCGAGTCTTGGGATGGATCAATGATGGCTGACCATGGTTAACTATGGTTTCCTATGAGTTTTCATGGTTGAGTATGGATGACTATGATTAATGATGATTGACCATGCTTGACTATGTGGTTGTTCATGGTTGACTATCGTTGTTCATAGTTGACCATTGTTGTTCATGGTTGACTATGGTTAACCTTGGTTGTTCATGGTTAACTATGGTTGAGTATGGCTAACCATGGTTGACTATTTCAACCATGGTCGATTATGGTTGACCCTAGTTGATTGACTATGGTTGAGTATGGTCAACCATGGTTGACTAACATTGACTATGGTTGTTAATGGTTAACGATGGTTTCTCATGGTTGACCATGGTTGAATGTGATTGTTCATGATTGACCATGGTTGACTATGGTTGTTCATGGTTGACCATGGTTGTTCATTGTTGACTATGGTTGTTCATGGTTGACTATGGTTGTCTATTGTTTTTCATGGTTGATCATGGTTGTTCATGTTTCACTATGGTTTACCAGGATTGTTCATGATTGACCATGGCTGACTATGGTGATCACAAATTGTTATATCACATTGTGAGATTTTGGGAGATGACAAAGTTATATTAAAATGAAATATTAAGAAGGCAGATAACATAGTTATGTCACATTGTAATGTTCATGAAGGTTGGAATATGTCAAATTGGTACATTGATAAGTGGTTATGTCTCATTGCGATGTTGAAGGGTTATGTTTCATTTCAAAATTGTAGGTTATGTTGGTTGTGATTGTAAGATTCCCACTCAAATCTGATATAAAATTTCCACTTTACTGGTTGTGTAATTCCGACTTCTTTGGTTAATGCCTTCTGTCAAACACTTCATGTGTCAACTATTGAGTTTGTTGGTATACAGTTTATGGGTTTCATGGTTTTGTCGGTGTTATTAGGGTCAAGTCAATGCTTGCATCTCATGAAAATGGTTTCTTGTAACATCACACACCAATAAGACATAA
Source organism: Larix kaempferi (assembly GCA_027924585.1). Lineage (NCBI taxonomy): Eukaryota > Viridiplantae > Streptophyta > Pinopsida > Pinales > Pinaceae > Larix > Larix kaempferi. The sequence continues at coordinate 1,905,462 of BSBM01000499.1, forward strand.
ATGCAAATCTGATATACTACTTCTGCAAACTAAAGTAATTTTCAATATGCTCCAGTGGAGATATCTTTCATTAAATGACAACTCAAATGCACCCCAAAATTCATAGACGGATATAGCATGTATTATATATCATATTAGCAATACAACTGACAAGAAATGCAATGTCTGGACACCTAGATCTGACCTGATGTTAATAGCCAATATGAAATGCCTGTAGCAACTTATGGCTAAACCCAACAAGAGTTTGGAAATGGATATTGAAGGTTAAGCCCAATAGTTGTGCCCAGCTTGAAGAATGTGTGAACTAGCAGACCATAAGATATCCCATTCTTCAGCAAAGATAGTAGCGATCTCCTCTATAATAGCCAAATACATATATGGATTGTATAGCTATTCCCTAGACACCAAAGATGTGATTCTTCTTGTTGTAGGTGTTGACTAACAAGGGTATTTGCTACTACAGAATATATATATATATATATATATATATATATATATATATATATATATATAAGATCGATGCATAACCAGGGGTCCTCCACACATTTATGGCTGTTCTGAAGGTAAGTGTGCTTCCTAGCAGTGATATATTGTTGTAAGGATGCAAATAATCAACCCATCATTGAATCTAGTTGCCTAGATCTAGAGTATGAGGCTTATAATCATTAGTACGATCCTCACACTTGCAAGTATGGCCCAGAACACAATAAATATAGCTCATAACATAAAAATAATTTTAAGGTACTTTAGCACAGCACTATAGCACGACATTGTAGCATGACACTATAGCATCACTGTATCACGACAATGTTGCATTACTGTAGCAGCATTGTAGCAATGGCAAGTAGAACCACTGAAAATCCAATGCAAACCTTAGTTCTGAAAGAAATATCAATCTATGCTCAACTCATTCAATTCCCTTCCACTATTAAGCATAATAGTAGATCTGTGTGATCTACTCAATAAATTGACTAGGACAGATAGATTTCACCGTCGAAACCAATGTTGGTTAGGGCAATGTGCCCTAAGCCCTAAATGGCTCTCAGATCTCTTTATCACGAATCTCAATGATCAATAATGATAATAGATACTGAGTAACTCACTTTATCTTTCTTTTATAACCTTGACATTGCATGCCCTATACCTAAGTCACTTTTCTCTTCTATTTCTCTGTTGATTTGCATGCATCTCACTTGTTGCATGCATGCATGCTTTCATGCATCTCACTTCTGCATACATGCATGATTGCATGCATCTCACTTTTGCATGCGTGCATGCATCTCACTTTGCATGTGTGCATGCATGCACGCTCTTGAGCTAGGGCTCTCATGTCCTTTGTTCCAGTTTTACCCAAAACAGAACATTACAGTCCTCCCTCGCCAAGATTGCTTGTCCTCAAGTAATACCAATGAAACTACCCAATTCATCGAGTTGAACCAAATGAATTCAGGGATGATCCTAGGATCCCAGATCATCCTAGGAGCTCTGTAACACCCTCTCCTCAAGGTACTATCGTGCGATGTACCATCATAAGAGATATCTTGAAAGCAACCTGTAAGTAGAGTAATCAACCACGGTGGGAACTCGACCATCTCCTCAGAAAATACCTCTACTAAGGTCTCAATTCCCCGTACCTACAAATAAATGAGGTTCCTCTCATCCCCCGTAACCATTAGACTGGCAATTACTATAATTCCAGGGCCACAAATCAATATGAGAATGGAGGAGTAAATATTGCATCCACCACTACCCTGAGTATCATCCCTACAAGGAGCATCCTGTAGACTCCAAATCGTTGTTCTATTGTCCCCTACTGCAATTCTCGAATCCCAGGCTAACCCCAAGAAGAATCCACTGTGCTGATTGTTGAGATATTGTAACTTCAAAGAATATTATATTTGTACTTTATTATTCCGGTGATGATTCATTCCTCCGTGAAGATCTTATTGTATATCCGGAGATGTTTATTCCTCCGTCGGAATGTGGTAACTTGGGTTATTAGACTTCCCTAGTGGGGGTCGGCCCTGTATGTGTTATGTGGGTCAAAGGGTTATTAGACCACCCTAGAGGGGTCGGCCCAGTCAGTTATAATGGGGTATTTAACCTAATGGTTAAATACGAGCCTACATGTACTTGTGTAAAATACATATCAGAGTAGTGTATAAATAGAGGAGGTGTGTTCCTCATTATACACATTCACTCACTTGAGGATAACGCACTTGTGGAGGAGAGGTCTGCTATTGTGGAGGAGGAGATCATGTCTCAGGGTTTCATCTTTGTATATTGCTGGTCATCTATATTGAGGAAGCTTTGCTGGGTTTTCTACCCCATGAGGGTTTCCCAGGATAAATCTCTGTCTCTTGTGTTTATGCTGTGCTTGTTGTTTCTTCAGTGATCCTGTATATGCTATTATTGTGAAATGGAATGTAATGCTGCTATTTTCTGTATTAGCATCTTGAATTTTAACATGGTATCAGAGCTAACCTGAAGGAAGACAAGGTATGGCACTAAAGACACTTGCTTTACTTACGACAATTTGAAGGTTAGGGTTTTACATAGCAAAAACCAGTCATCGTAGAACTTTCGCTATAAATCCGTTTTGGCGAAGTTTTCGGATCTGAAATTGTTACAGGACGAAGCTAAAATCTCCAGGTACCTTGTGTCCAAAGGACAACCTCTAATTCGTTGTACTTTGTGATTTATGATCTGTACAATATAGGGTTTCTGCCTCTTCCAGATCTGAGTCAAAATCAGGTGACCTTGGGAAAAAGGTCATAACTTGGGCTAGGAAGCTCCAAATGAAATTTCGTGAAAAGTGACAGGTATTACACAGAATTTACTATCTCAGAAAACTTTTTCAGGGGACGAAGTTGAATCAGTGACACGTGTCACTCCGTACAAGTTCGCTCTCCTGTATTATCCCATAAACAGGTCATGTTGCGACACTTGGCATAACTCTCTCTCAGAGAATCCAATTGAGGTCAGACCTGTCAGGATGGAAAGATAACAGGCCGAGCTATCTCAGAAAACTTTTTCAGAGGCCGAAGATCAAACAGTGACACGTGGCACGCCGTACAAGTTCGCTCTCCTGTATTTTCCCAAAACAGGTCACGTTGCGACATTTGGCATAACTCTCTCTCAGAACATCCAATTGAGGTCAGACCTGTCAGGATGGAAAGCTAACAGGTCAGGCTATCTCAGAAAAAATTTTCAGACCCTGTGGATCAAAAATTTCGGAGTTACACCAGAAACAATCAGGTACATATTTCTGTCAAAACAGAATTATTTTTTGGTACCTTCATTCATGGCTTCCGGAATTTAGGGCTTTGAAGAAAGTTGGAATTTTTGTAATCGGAGACCACGGCTGGATGCTACTCATCAAAATAGAAATTTAGAGACCAAGATCAGAATTTTTGGTTGGGCAAAAGGCCGGGCTTGATTAGACCCTAGTTCGGGACTTTGATCAGAAAAGTGGAAAATTAGGGCTTCTGTAAAAATGGGAATTTTTGAAATCTGTGACCACGGCTGGAAGCTCCTCAGAAAAATAGAAGCTTAGAGCTTTGGATCAAACCTTTTGATGGGGCAAAAGAGTGGGCTTCATCAAACCCCAGTTCAGGGTCACGTCCAGTGAATCCGAAAGTTTCAAAGGCAAAATTAAGGAGTAAAACTTTGCAGTTTTCAAATTCTGAATATACCAGTTTGATCAGCTCATCAAGGTCCAGTTCTTGCAAATCAAGTGGATTGGGTTAATCCTAGAAGAAGATGGATTGGTCACCTGCATAAGTGAAGAAGTTCCTGTCTCAGAGGGAGATGAGGATAAGGGCTTACATAAGAAGAATACAAGCGATCTCGACAGGTATGACTCATTGAGGTATGTTTCGATATTTGTCCATGATTAAGTTTATGGTATGTTTGTCTTCAGGTTATTGCAGTTAGTACAATTTTGATTTTAGATTTGTCGTATAACCTTAACAAAATTATGAATGCATGATAGAAGATATTCATTGGTTAGGGTGTTGACACTTATGATTGTACTAATGCATTATGATGTTGTGTGAGGTTGATGTTGTCTGCTAACAAGATACAGGTACATCACAAAAGACAAATCAGGTTCCATGACCATGAAAACATGAAGACAAAGACTCATCCATAATCTTTGTTCTACTTACGAGGTATGTATGACTTTGTTATATTATGCTTAACCTATGAGACATGCAGGTTCTAGCTCAGGATCTCTAAATCATTGAAGAGATTGTTTAGGTATGTTGTACATAACCAAGTAGGTATACTAATCCAGGTATGTTTCCCATGAATCTTACCTTGTGTTAGGATCCCTTATATAAGTATACTTGATATGATTGGTTATGCTTATTCATAAAGTTAGTAATCAAGGGTTTATGCATGATTTAATTAACCAGAAGAGTACTATGATCAAACAAGAATATGCATGAGTAAAAGAAGACTTACTTGAAACCCTGAATACTAATGATCATGACTATACATATTCAAGATTATTTAGAATTAGAATGTTTTGAGAATATACTAATGAATGAATGTTTGTGTATGAGATCATGAGGATGACACTAGTGCACACTTGAGCATGCACAGTGGTACAGAATGAATAGAAGTTCAAAGGACATATAGAAGATCAAGCGGGAGGCAACCACACAAACATAAAAGATAAGTATTTGAGTTGTTATTTGAAATAGTAAATGATATTTCTTGTATGCATATTTGTATTCCTAGAACATATCATGCTGAGTGCAAACATTCATAGAGCATTGAACATTATACTACTAATATGCATATGATTGGTAAGTTGGACAAACATTCCATTGTTGCTTGTCTAGAATGAAACCTCTTTGCTGACATGCTAAGAACTGTGCACACTCTCGATAGTATGTTCTGGTAGAGATGGAAGGCATCTAGATAGCCACTGTATGCATACAGGATATGGGAAAGTGTTGTGCCAAAGTATTGGTCAAGATAGTTGCATAACTATATAAATGATATCTGTATGCATAATAGGTTATCATGATTTCATGATTATGAAGGATTACTAATCATGTACTTAATTTTGTTTTGTAGGAAAGATCATGAAGAATAATGAACACCGAACAAGTGATGGATGTTCAACAAGAAGATTTACAAATCAAACAAAATATAGAAGGCTTGTGGCTAGAAGATTCTCTTAGAAAGAGGAAGAGAATCATGATGAGATGTTTGCTCCAAGTGGCTAGATAAGACCATTCTCTTAATGGTGCAATTAAAGAAGAAGTGTGAATCAGGTTCTGTATGGGTTCCCAAGATCGATAGTATATTGATGAGAATACATGTGGGGATTGTATCATCCTTGAACACATGTTCTAAAGAGAGCCGTAGACGTGAGGTCTCCGAGAATGAAGTCCTTAGTGGACAGTTGAAGGGATTGGATCATCCCTGGACTTTCAGTCCTAAAGAGAGCCGTAGACGTGAGGTCTCCGAGAATGAAGTCCTTAGTGGACAGTTGAGGGGATTGGATCATCCCTGGACTTTCAGTCCTAAAGAGAGCCGTAGACGTGAGGTCTCCGAGAATGAAGTCCTCAGTGGATAGTTGAGGGGATTGGATCATCCCTGGACTTTCAGTCCTAAAGAGAGCCGTAGACGTGAGGTCTCCGAGAATGAAGTCCTCAGTGGACAGTTGAGGGGATTGGATCATCCCTGGACTTTCAGTCCTAAAGAGAGCCGTAGACGTGAGGTCTCCGAGAATGAAGTCCTTAGTGGACAGTTGAAGGGATTGGATCATCCCTGGACTTTCAGTCCTAAAGAGAGCCGTAGACGTGAGGTCTCCGAGAATGAAGTCCTTAGTGGACAGTTGAGGGGATTGGATCATCCCTGGACTTTCAGTCCTAAAGAGAGCCGTAGACATAAGGTCTCCGAGAAGTGGGGATTGTATCATCCCCGGACCTTGGTCCCTGAATTGATCCGTAGACGTATGGTCTTCGAGAATAAAGTGATGGGGATTGCATCATCCCGGAACCACTAGTTCAAAATGTACGTGAGGACTGCATCGTCCATGAACTGGGTTCAAAATGTACGTGAGGACTGCATCGTCCATGAACTGGGTTCAAAATGTACGTGAGGACTGCATCGTCCATGAACTGGGTTCAAAATGTACGTGAGGACTGCATCGTCCATGAACTGGGTTCAAAATGTACGTGAGGACTGCATCGTCCATGAACTGGGTTCAAAATGTACGTGAGGACTGCATCGTCCATGAACTGGGTTCAAAATGTACGTGAGGACTGCATCGTCCATGAACTGGGTTCAAAATGTACGTGAGGACTGCATCGTCCATGAACTGGGTTCAAAATGTACGTGAGGACTGCATCGTCCATGAACTGGGTTCAAAATGTACGTGATGGGATTGCATCGTCCCTAGACATGAGACTTGTCTTAAAGTGATAAGGACTAATCATCCTGTAAGTAGATTGGGATTGCATCGTCCCTAGACATGGTGAGGTGTCTTAAAGTGATAAGGACTAATCCTCCTGTAAGTAGATTGGGATTGCATCGTCCCTAGACATGGTGAAGTGTCTTAAAGTGATAAGGACTAATCATCCTGTAAGTAGATTGGGATTGCATCGTCCCTAGACATGGTGAGGTGTCTTAAAGTGATAAGGACTAATCCTCCTGTAAGTAGATTGGGATTGCATCGTCCCTAGACATGGTGAAGTGTCTTAAAGTGATAAGGACTAATCATCCTGTAAGTAGATTGGGATTGCATCGTCCCTAGACATGGTGAGGTGTCTTAAAGTGATAAGGACTAATCCTCCTGTAAGTAGATTGGGATTGCATCGTCCCTAGACATGGTGAGGTGTCTTAAAGTGATAAGGACTAATCATCCTGTAAGTAGATTGGGATTGCATCGTCCCTAGACATGGTGAGGTGTCTTAAAGTGATAAGGACTAATCATCCTGTAAGTAGATTGGGATTGCATCGTCCCTAGACATGGTGAGGTGTCTTAAACTGATAAGGACTAATCATCCTGTAAGTAGATTGGGATTGCATCATCCCTAGACATGGTGAGGTGTCTTAAAGTGATAAGGACTAATCATCCTGTAAGTTGATTCGGGATTGCATCATCCTTAGACATGGTGAGGTGTCTTAAAAGGATAAGGATTGATCATCCTGTAAGTTGATCTGGATTGCATCATCCATAGACATGAGAGATGTCTTAAATTGAGAGGGATTGATCATCCCATAAGTGGATCAGGATTGTATCATCCTTGGACCTATGTCCTAAAGTGAGAGGGATTGACCATCCCGTAATTGGATCATGTGTGTTGCAGGGTATGCTGCTGTTGTGTATACTTGTATCAGTGTGGATACTTGTATTGATAGATGTATTAGTGAGAATACATGCTTTTGATGATAGATGTATTAGTGAGAATACATGCTTTTGATGATAGATGTATTAGTGAGAATACATGCTTTTGATGATAGATGTATTAGTGAGGAATACATGCTTTTGATGATATATGTATTAGTAAGAATACATGTTTTGATGATAGATGTATTGGTGAGAATACATACTTTTGATGATACATGTATTGATTAATGTACTTGTATGGTTGAGGATACTTATGTTGTAGATCGAGATGATCCAGATGCTGTAGATCGAGATGATCCAGATGCTGTAGATCGAGATGATCCAGATGCTGTAGATCGAGATGATCCAGATGTTGTAGATCGAGATGATCCAGATGCTGTAGATCGAGATGATCCAGATGCTGTAGATCGAGATGATCCAGATGCTGTAGATCGAGATGATCCAGATGCTGTAGATGAGATGATCCAGATGCTGTAGATCGAGATGATCCAGATGTTATAGATCGAGATGATCCAGATGCTGTAGATCGAGATGATCCAGATGTTGTAGATCGTGATGATCCAGATGCTGTAGATCGAGATGATCCAGATGCTATAGATCGAGATGATATGACGATGCTGATGATCGTGAGATGATGATGTTGATGATCGTATGATGACGATGCTGATGATCGTGAGATGACGATGCTGTTGATCATGTGATGACGATGCTGATGATCGTGTGATGGCGATGCTGACAATCGTGAGGATTCAGATATTGATGTTGCTGTAGCTGTTTGAGTGCTGCAGAAGATAAAGACTCAGTACTGAAGATGTTGATGTTCCAGTATTGAAGATATTCCAGTAACTGGTTGAGTTACTGATGATGTTGAGAAAGCTTCCAATGATTTATAGATTTATCATGTATGATGTTGATGACTCCTTGCTCGTGCAGATGCTGTTATAATATCCTTCTCGTTAAGGGGGAGTGTTGAGATATTGTAACTTCAAAGAATATTATATTTGTACTTTATTATTCCGGTGATGATTCATTCCTCCGTGAAGATCTTATTGTATATCCGGAGATGTTTATTCCTCCGTCGGAATGTGGTAACTTGGGTTATTAGACTTCCCTAGTGGGGGTCGGCCCTGTATGTGTTATGTGGGTCAAAGGGTTATTAGACCACCCTAGAGGGGTCGGCCCAGTCAGTTATAATGGGGTATTTAACCTAATGGTTAAATACGAGCCTACATGTACTTGTGTAAAATACATATCAGAGTAGTGTATAAATAGAGGAGGTGTGTTCCTCATTATACACATTCACTCACTTGAGGATAACGCACTTGTGGAGGAGAGGTCTGCTATTGTGGAGGAGGAGATCATGTCTCAGGGTTTCATCTTTGTATATTGCTGGTCATCTATATTGAGGAAGCTTTGCTGGGTTTTCTACCCCATGAGGGTTTTCCCAGGATAAATCTCTGTCTCTTGTGTTTATGCTGTGCTTGTTGTTTCTTCAGTGATCCTGTATATGCTATTATTGTGAAATGGAATGTAATGCTGCTATTTTCTGTATTAGCATCTTGAATTTTAACACTGATGCTGTGCCCCTCTTCTCATAAGCATCCAAATATCATGTCGTGCATGTACCTTTGAAAAACATGTGATGTACTCTAACCGCATGCTTTCCCCTTCCTTCCCAGAAGTGGTAAATTCACCAGGGTCCCATACTGTCCTGTAAGTTGTGAAACACTCTCTACACGTCGCGTCGGTCTGCAAAATGATAGCATAAGATTCCATCTGTCGCCCTTTGAAGGACTAAACAACCTTAAGCTGCACAAACTCCTCAAAAGACAAATACTCTACGCACCCCAGCATAAGCATCTCAAGAGTGAACTCTAGAAAATGAAGACTGCTTGTCTCATCTGTATAGGATCTCCGATCTGATTGGATTATGAATACCAGGAAGGAAGGCCTGCTCTACCATAAAGAAGTCTCAACCTCTCTTCCAATAGCATCCTCTAAATATAGCGGATCGATCTCCCTCACAGCTCTGTCGATCACCTCTACTATCTGGACAATTCATCATGCAGATGAATTCCTGGATCCCACCACCAACTAAGGGGTCCACCAAACCCGACTTTAACGAACTGCTGCCATACCATGCAGATAGTCATCTGAGTCTCAATGTAATCCTCTGGTACAAACCAAGTACTAAGAAATGACTCTGCTCCTGCTAATGTAATCAACTCCACCCCAACTGCATCTATACATCTTCTAACCCCCATACTATCAGGGTTCTCAAGTAATCCATGGGATCTAAGCAACTGCCTAGGGTGTAGCTCTGCCACCTGTGATGTCTCATACTCATGCAAGTACTGAGAATTCCATGCCCAACACAAATCATGCATAGCCCTCATGACTCTCTCCCTAAGTAAGGACTCATGGTCGACATTGGTGCAATCTCTATGGCAGATGATGTCTCCTCCTACTCTGTCGGTTGTGCTCCCTGTGAATAAATCTAATACCATCCCTGCAATGTCGATCCTACCATACATATATGATGAACCTATGCTGCGAGGTGTTGACACATCCTCTCTACTCTGTCCGGAGACGAGGGTGGTCTTCCCTAGTCTGACTAGATTATCCTGCTCTGAATCATACGACTGGAAAATTAGACACTCCCTCCATTGTCTTGTCTTATCATATTCGAGATCCTTCCAAGAGAATCTCTTGCTAATATGCTGATAGGTCTTGAGGTGTCTCTCTAAAGGTGTCTCATGTATATTTCTCAGGATCGCGATCCTAAGTGCAGACTCAGAGGCGAGGTATATGGTGTCTCTATAGTAGATGATGTCATCCATTACCCTATACTAGTAATCCTGGATGTGCCCATCCATCAACTCACATGCGAAGCAGTCCTTGGAATATTCCACCAAAAGGTGAGATTTCCAATCAATGATAATCATAGTGAGCCAATCCCACGCATCCGGATCCAAATACTCTATGTAATATCTCTCCTCGGTTACCGACAACTCTGAGTGCTCCTCCTGTAGAATACCGAAATCCACATGCTCCTCATGCAGAGTCATTACCGAAAGTTGTTCTCCCAAACCATGAGTGGCACTCTTGCTCTCATGTGCCACAATTGTCTTGTATCCTGTGTGTGTTGTGGTATCCTCATGCGCGCTCACTCTGCTGGTTTCAACTGAACCATTATCCCACACATCTATACTATACTCATCTTGAAAAGCATTGGGTTTATCTATGTCACTATCGGATGGTCCCTGGAGCATGTCTCCCATCAACACATCCTCAAATCCCAGTGGAGCCATCCATGATCCCTCCACAAGAAGTGAATCGTAACCTCCATCTGGTCTAGCATGTATAGAGTCAATCCTCTTCAAGTCATGCTTCTCTGCATGTATCCCGTATATCATGAATGTCATGATTGTTGTAGTAGATGATGAAGAGCGTATCAACTCTCACTCGTCAGATAACCTATCTATATGCATATCTGGTTCCTGAAGAGCCATCTGAGTGTTGTTCAAGGAATCTCTAGTAATTATAGGCTCATAGGTGAGCTCATCTTCCTCTTCAACGTCCTGTATGCCCAAATCGTTCCATATTGTATCCATGTGTCACCTACCCAAATTTTGAGATTATTTATTTTAATTGCAAAAACATTATGTTAAATTATAATTACAAAGTTTTGTAATTATGACCAAATCTGGTCAAGGATGATTGTAATAAACATATTTTTATTATTTAATAAATTAAAAAAGGAGACAAACACCCAAGGGAACTGTTAAATGAGTGTTCACTGACCCACTAGGAGGAATGGAAGTTGTTAGAAGGCATGGGACAAGTGTCAGCATTTGCACTCCACCACTAGATGTTGGTTATGGGACAACAACCCCTAAAATTGTGGCATTATCCCCCAGGTGGGTGGAACACAGCTGTTAGCTCATTAATGACCAGGTTAACCACTAAAAAGGCCTAGGCAACCTAGAGAAGGCAATTCGATTTGGGCAGGGAGCTCTACATTATTTTCCGCAGAAATAATTCCTCAAGTGTATCAGGTGATCACTAAGAGATTCGAATAGGGAGGCTAAGTGGAAGTGCATTGTGAGGCTGCTAAAAATATTCTGAGAAGGGAACCAGAGGTGCTGGTGCAGGTCTCTTTGACTGCTAAGTCTATAGGACTGAATGATCCAAATTGTTGTTGCAAGTTGATGACCTAAAGCTTCTATAGATTCTTCTTCCTAGTGGTTCAGTGAACAAGCTTGGGGGTCCTAAGGAAAGTAATTTGGCTGTCTTTAGGAATAGGTTGGGTGGAACGGGCTCCTTGGGTTGTTTGTTTCTCCTACATTCACCAGGTTCTACTGTTCTGTCCTGTTTATTTTCAGTTATATGATTTTTTGCATTTGTAGATTTAGTATTTACAGTTAATAGCATACATAAGTAATTGTTTCATTTTCTGACCTAAGCACGATTTTGTATAATGTTGGTTAAGTAAGTGACGTAATTGATTAAATATATTCTTTGTATTTTTCCCCATGTTGTCTTCTGCATAGTACTCTAGTATAGAGAAGGAAAATTTAAGATAGATGATTTGATAGGATGATTGCCAAATGAATGAAGAGACTGTTAGAAAAACAGGATCGCAGAGCAATAACAATAAACAGAAATGCAAATATAATCACACATACACATTACAAGAGAGACACAGATTTATCGTGGTTCACCCAACTTGGGCTACGTCCACACTGAATTTGCCAGTCCTTATTATTATTACCGTCCAGCAAATCGAAGGGATACAACCTGCAGCACAACCGCTGCACTTCCTCTTCTCTGTTTCACAGTCTCTCTCCTGATCTCAAAGATCTTTACAATGCATAAAACCTAATACATCAACAACCCTAGCCGTATTACAATGTCTTTCTTTTATAAGGGAAATACAATGGGAAAATACCACGGGATACCCAAAAACCATGGGCCCGCAAAACAGCTGGCGAAAACAACCCCAAAAATTTTCTTCGAGGGCGTTGCCCCTGAACCCCCATTTCTCGGGGGTGCTGCCCCCCCACACCCCCCCGCTGGGGTGAGTGTACAGTCCACCTACATATCATATTGAACTGGGGTACAAACACAGTTGATACAACATCATCTATGAGACTAGAAGATCTGGCTCCACAACCAACAGAGACTAATGCTGTTGACTTTCACTACATTTTCTTATCAATCATGTTCTATGATATGGAGTATATGTCTAGATTTAGGATCGAAATAACATTTCTTAGTACTTGCATTTTAATGTTATCTTTCACATATTGTCAGAAATGAATAGTACTTTTATGTATAAAAACCTAGGGTTTACACTTAGGTTATTTACTTCTTTCCGGATTTCACATGCAATGCATTTTACATTCATTTCATACAAAAACCTTAAAGTATCATAAGTTCATTCTATTCCTTCATCATTATTCATGAATTATAAGCAGCTGTGAAATAAACCTAACATTTCTTTATCTAAGGCTAATCTGCTATGTCCCACATTTGGTAGGAATAAAATATTCTAGGTTTATATTCTTTTTGACATAGCAAATGGAATCATCACAGTCTTTTAAACAACTTTTCATTTCTTTTCTTTACTGTACTTAGTCTTTTAAAAATAGTTGAAATATCAATGCAGAATATCTATGATGTTTTCAATACCAAAGCTTCCTATTTTATTCTGCAACTTTAGATATAAATCAAATGTAAAGATGTTTATGTATTCCAAATTTTTTTTGTAGAAGATTATCTTTTATTTATTTTTATCAGAACAAGTTTTCGATTTAGAAACCCTAAGGCCATTATAGGGCCAACTTACAACCAAACCCTTAGAAACGTAAACCTAATTTCATTATATTAATTGCCAGAATCAAATGCATTGCTATTGATCAAAATTCACACTTACGATAGCTATCTATTGCACAAGACTAACTCAAACAGAAGCATTCCTTCTAGCATTCGTTAATATGGTTCAAACCCAAAAAACTAAGTCTCATCACTATTCAAAAGCTTTAACTTAAACATTGCGATTTACAGGGTTCTCTTTTGAGATGCATGTTAGCCATGGCTCTCGGCCGATATCAACACAGTATCAGCTAGACAGATTATCGATTCATTTAAACATTGAAAACGCTTTCTTAAAACACTGTATTTTTTTATTATTAAATGACCGAAGGTTCATCCCATAGTAATTACAGCTTAAACAAGTTACATTCTCAACAAGAGTACAGCGAAAAGCTACAGAGAAGGGTATCAAGACAAGTCTAGGATTTCAACCTCTGAATAGTTATCATTAGCACTCAAAATCACAAACACCGGCCACAAACTTTGCCAGGAAATTAATTATCCGGCTCTGGTCAAACATCAAAGCATCGGTTAAACCGAGCCTGGAGTACATACGAGTGAAAGGACCACCGAGGCTTACCAGGTGGCCGAGTAACATTTCTCCCTCTAAGCTTCTCACCAAACAACTCTTTGACGAAGTAGCCCTGTCATAAAAAACCCTTCAAAGGTTAAAACGAGGATTAAGGATATCCTTTATAAGCATAACAGATAGCAGAAAAACTTAAGAATTGAAAACATTAACTGAGTAGTGTAGCTTCAAGAAGAAATACATGTTAAGCAAACCAGATGACGGAGCCACCTTATAACATAGAGAGTTTTAATTTTAGCAACCCTTTATCATAGGCCAGGAGTATTGAAACCTGGTTCAAAATCTAACTAATTCTAATACACAGTTCAAAGATACAAAGAGACTCGGCTCTGTATGAGATATGCAAACACCTAAGAAACTATTAAGGTTTCCCAACAGGTCCAAGGATCGAACTCGGGGAAGGAGTCCTCCGAGTAGCAAACTACCAAACCCTACATTGTAGCAGGCGGTTGGCCTCTCCACCCTACCATCACCAAAACAAAATAAAGGCCAAAGAACCACTTCAACGCTAAGTATAACGAAAGCTAGGGTTTCATTACAAAGCCCGAGAACATACGAGATCAACGATGGAGAAGAAGCCAACAAAGCACGTCAAAGTTCGGGCAACAACCACCTTAAATGCTATGTTTATTATCATAGCCACCAAGATGCCAACTCAATAGACCAAGGGACAATGCAGTGCACAACTCGGCAAATTGGTAAACATTTGGAATTGCTATCACGTGAACCACATCCACGATGACACCCACAAGGATTCCACTCAACATAGTAGGCAGGTAAAATTTAATGCTGAGAGCTATTATGAAAACCTGCCAGTACACTAAACATTCAATGCCAGTCATTATCACATGTCCGTATCGATTAGGGTTTGCAACATATCATTTCCTTATTTATTCAAAATATAAGTCAACACATGTATATGCAATACATTCCAAATGTATTGATCGACGAATGCATAGTTAGTATGTTTGCTTAGTTTACCAACGACTTCATATAGATCGCATGCATAAAAGTATTCAAATACTTAGTGTATAGTTAGAATTCATATTATGCATATTGTATTATTTGTTCACATTGCATAGCATAATACAACGTATATTTATTATATTAGAAAGGTCTAACCATATAGTTTTGCAATTTCCTCAATTGAATCATCATAAATATGTTGGTAGGATTATAGTAAACATTGCTATAATACTATGATTTTTTTTAATGTATTTATAAAAAGAGAAATGCATAAAAATACTTTAGTTATAGTTATATTTTCCAATTTATCCATGTATTCAAAATAACTATTTGTTTCATATTTCTATAATATAGAGCATTATGCAAGTTGAAATTTTCACGATAATACTACCCTTTGCAAATTGGTGAAGTGACGACAGGATCAAAATAGTATTGACACATGTTAATCTAGCACATACTTGAGAATTCATAGTGTAGGTTTCTTTTCTTTGAAGATTCAGTAAAGAGTCTAGTGTAGTTACTTTAGTTACGACTTCTGTAACTTGTAAGTATAGTCAAGGTAACACTTACAGAAATAGGACAGAGATGCATACCATTAACAACTCTCTTGCATGGAAGTACTTAGAGTTACTATAAGCATTGACAGCTAACTGAAAAACATAATTAGATTTGCTTGTAACATTTGAAATTGTTGTAATACTCTTACCTGCGTATTTGCGCAAAGAAACAGGTTCAAATGCTTTAGCTAAACATAGCTAAGTAAACCTCAGGGTACCTCATAGGACCCCTTCGTCATCATCCAAGAGCAATTGTCAGTACTTGTCAAGAAAACTTTATCACAAGATAAACTTAATTACAACATGTAGATTACAATTAAACACAAGCAAAACTAAAGATGTATTTTGTGTTATGAAGTATATATTGTCGTTATTTGTCATTGGTTAAGAGATTAGTATTTATTTTATTTTCCGCATTAGCAATTTTAGTGTTTATTGCTACCTTAAATTTTTTTTATTCTTGTTATTTTTCGGGATGTTACACCATGTCACAGCTAAGTGCTAACATCCCCTAATCCTCACAAGCACCACTACTAAGGTGAGATGATGAATCCTCGACGATGGATGATCTGATAACTGCATCATATGTACTTTCCTCCTCATGTATTTTCAACTCCATATCAATTTTACTAACAACCTGTATATCATGCTCATCTCTCTTTGCTCCACCAACTATGCTTTTAAGGAGATCCTCGTCCAAATCCTTGGCCTGGATCCCGAACTGGATGGAGTAATAGTCTTCGAAGGACAATGCTGCACATACCTCATTCCCCAAGGCTATATATTTATGATATCGAGGCAAGTGTCTAAGTGCAAGTTCCCAAAATTTCCAGTCGAGATCCTTCTCAGTGTCTCCAGGATCTCACTGGATGGCAAGAACTTGTGCTTTCAGGTATGCACTTCACCAAAATTGGTATGTATTGTCATCTATTGATATTTCTATGTATTCATCTATCTATTTATAACTATATGCTCCCATAGCTGGCGAGTAGCATGCTCTGATACCACTATAAGATTCCCACTCAAATCTGATATAAAATTTCCACTTCACTGGTTGTATAATTATGACTTCTTTGGTTAATGCCTTCTGTCAAACACTTCATGTGTCAACCGTTGAGTTTGTTGGTATACAGTTTATGGGTTTCATTGTTTTGCAAGTGTTATTAGGGTCAAGTCAATGCTTGCATCTCATGAAAATGGTTTCTTGTAACATCACACACCAACAAGACATAAATGCAAATCTGATATACTACTTCTGCAAACTAAAGTAACTTTCAATATGCTCAAGTGGAGATATCTCTCATTAAATGACAACTCAAATGTACCCCAAAAATCATAGACGGCTATAGCATGTATTATATATTAGATCAGCAATACAATTGACAAGAAATGCAATGTCTGGACACCCAAATCTGACCTGATGTTAACAACCAATATGAAATGCCTGTAGCAGCTTATGGCGAAACCCAACAAGAGTTTAGAAATGGATATTGAAGGCTAAGACCAATAGTTGTGCCTAGCTTAAAGAGTGTATGAACCAGTAGACCATAATATATCCCATTCTTCAGCAAAGATGGAAGCGATCTCCTCTATAATAGCCAAATACAGATCTGGATTGTATAGCTATTCCCCAGACACCAAATATGTGATTCTTCTTGCAATAGGTGTTGACTAGCAAGGGTATTTTCTACTACAATATATATATATATATATATATATATATATATATATATATATATATAAGCTCAATGCATAACCAAGGGTCCTCCACACGTTTATGGTTGTTCTGAAGGTAAGTGTGTTGCCCAGCAGTGATATATTGTTGTAAGGATGCAAATAATCAACCCAACACTGAATCTAGTTGCCCAAATCTAGAGTATGAGGCTTATAATAATTAGTACAGTTCTCACACTTGCAAGTATGGCCCATAACATAATAAATATAGCTCAGAACATAAAAATAATTTTACAGTATTGTAGCACGGCACTGTAGCATGACATTGTAGCATCACTGTAGCAGCATTGTAGCAATGACAAGTAGAACCACTGAAAATCCAATGCAAACCTCAGTTCTGAAAGAAATCTTGATCTATGCTCAACTCATTCAATTCCCTTCCACTATTAAGCATAATAGTAGATATCTGTGATCTACTCAATAAATTGAGTAGGACGGATAGATTTCATCGTCGAAACCAATGTTGGTTAGGGCAGTGTGCCCTAAATGGCTCTCAAAGCTCTTTAACACGGATCTCAATGATCAATAATAATAATAGATACCGAGTAACTCACTTTATCTTTCTTTTATAACCTTGACATTGCATGCCCTATACCTAAGTCACTTTTCTCTTCTATTTCTCCGTTGAGTTGCATGCATCTCACTTGTTGCATGTGTGCATGCTTGCATGCATCTCACTTCTGCATGCATGCATGATTGGATGCATCTTACTTTTGCATGTGTGCATGCTCTTGAGCTAGGGCTCGCATGCTCTGCATGTCCTTTGTTCCAGTTTTACCCAAAACAGAACATTACAGTGATGGTCCCCAATGGATACATCACGATGTAATATTCATTTAAGTGAACATATTTAGGGTGGTGATGTTCCTTAATAGTTATGTTACATTGCAAACTTTGTAAAGGGCTAGGTTCCAATGCGATGTTCCTAAAGGGTTATATTAAATTGCAACATCCCTCAATGGTTATGACACATTGCAACATTCAATGTGCTTGAATATGTTGACATGCTTGTTCATGCTTGAATACATTTAACTATGGTTGAACATGGATGACTATGGTTGACCCTAGTTGGTTAACCATGGTTGTTCATTCTTGACTATGGTTGGCCATGGTTGACTATGGTTGACCATGGTTGCCCTTAGATGGTCAACCATGGTTGTTCATGTTTGACCTTAGATGGTCAGCCATGGTTGTTCATGGCTGACCATGGTTGTTAATAGTTGACCATGGTTTACTATGGATGACTACAGTTGACCATGGTTGACTATGTTTGACCTTGATTAACCATGGTTGACTATGGTTGTTCATGACTAACTATGGTTGATGATGATTATTCATGGCTGACTATGGTTGATTATGGTTGTTCATGGATGAGCATGGTTGTTCATGTTTGATTATGGTTGTTCATGGTTAACTATGGTTCACACTACGCTTGAAAATGGTTGAGGCAATGGTTGACTATTGTTGACCATGGTTAACCAATTATGGTTGATTATGGTTGCCACTAGTTGAATATGGTTGACCTAGTTGAATATGGTTGAATATGATTGACCTTAGTTGTGTAACCATGGTTGTTCATGGTTGACTATGGCTGACCATGGTTATTCATGGTTCACCATGGTTGATTATGGATGACCATGGTTGAATATGGTTGTTCATGGTTGACAAGGTTGTTCATGGCTGACTATGGTTATGGTTGATTATGGTTGTTCATGGATGAGCATGGTTGTTCATGGTTGACTATGGTTCATTGTTGACTATAATGATTCATGGTTGACCATGGTTATTCATGGTTGACCATTGTTGACTATGGTTGTTCATGACTATGGTTGACCATGGTTGACTATGATTTTTCATGATTGATTATGGTTCTTCATAGTGACTAAATGGTTGATTATGGTTGTTCATTGATAAACATGGTTATTCATAGTTTACTATAAATGTTGATGGTTTACTATGATTGATTTTATGATTAACCCTATAAATCATATAAATTAAACATAAATTTAACTTATTATATAAATTTATATAATAATATGAATTAAAAATAAACTTTAGAAGGTTTTTAATGTATTAATCAAAATCAAATTTGAGAGGGGTTTTGGATTTCAAATTCCTAATATGGTGGCTTGTTGGTTCACGCTTCTTCATTACATAGTGGACTGTTGGAAATATGGATAATACAAATACCATCATGTATAGTATGTACATAAAATATATATAGTGAAAGTACCACCATGTATCATATCACATAAAATAAATAAAATTATGCTCGTGACAAATAATAGATACAATTATAATTATAATTTATATTAAATAAAATTATGCTGGTGACAAATAATAGATCCAATTATAATTTAATTTAATGTTAAAGAAAGTAAAATAAATGTATGTGAATTTTTGGTTCCAATTATAATTTAATTTAATGTTAAAGAAAGTAAAATAAATGTATGTGGATTTTTGGTTGCATAGTCAACTAAATTAAATAGTAATATTTGGTTTGAATTGGATATCAATTGTGAATTTAGAGTTTGTGAAAGAAATTTAGCAAAACTTTATATTCAATTCGAAAAAAGATGCTACGATGATTATTAAAATTCATTTCATCTCCCTGCTGTTAAAAACATGCAATCAAAATTTAAGATGTGAAACAAGCCATATCTAAATTCATTTCCAAAGCTGACTTTATTGGTCTTGAACAGTTATCACAAAACGAACATTTAGTGAAAGAAAGAAAACATGCACAATGGTCTGCGCTTTTTTAATTTAGAAGATGCAGGCCACAACAATCACTTTTAATTCTTGCGTGTACACAGGAAATCCAGCAAGTAGTACATGGTTTAGTGGGCAGTAGTTGATACTTAATCGCTAGCTTTATACTAGAGGTATTTTAGATCCATTAATCTGGATGGATTTACACTAAATACCACCCATTCACGATTGCGAATGCGAGGAAATACCCAGAAATTTCCAACGAAATGTACATAAGAAAATAAACAACACCGCTGCAAAACCTGCATACAGATTTTGTTTTATTAAATTTTCATGTTTCACCACAATGATTACTCATGCCAGTGAAGGGAGGAACGTTGCTCACACTCCTGTGAAGTTCTCTTCCTCTCCACTGATCTCTTTATCTTAATACCATCTGTTCTGGTTAACCCATTATATTTTTTAAGTAAGCAGGGGACTAAATACCACCATATGGAAGCACCCACAACAGCTAAAAGCCTGTCTGAAAATACTACCAGGCATCCCAGAATAATAATCAGAACACATAAATTTATAGCGCTACCGTATCCGTCACCTTCGCCTGTTGCGTCCCCTGAAGATCCTGTAGGGCTGTTCCGAATCGTTGCCATGTTTCGGTGCGGCAACTGCGAAGACGGGGACGAGGAAAAGCGGGGAGCGGATTTGATCTCCCGACGTTTGAAAGGGCTGTTAGGCGCGCTGGCATGAGAATTCACCTTTCTGTGAAAATCATTAGATTTCAACAGCTTGCAGCTCTTAGAATCCACTTTCTCAGAGGTGCGACTACTCTTTGAATATAGTTGGATGATCGGTCTCGGGATCGAGTCCCGTATTTCGTTTTCCTGATGGATCTGTTCTGCTTTCGGCTGCTCGATTACTGACGTTTTGGTATCCTCTGCATGATGTCCTCGGCTAGATTTTTGTGAAACCTTCAGTTCGTTTCGGCTTTTTGGATCCTGGCAGACAAAATTACCAAACGGGAACAATGTCAATGACTCAATAACCCAATCAAATACATATAACACCCTTAACCGCTGGCATGCACTAAAATTGGAAGCTCAAGTGATTACTTACCATTGGGGACAGAAATGCCTTGGCGATTCGAACCCACGACCGATGGTTCAACTTTCTCAGAGTAACATCCTTTTCTTCTCCGGAAATCTGCTTCGGAGCTAATTCTCCAGTATAAACTTTTGATTCGAGTGACTTCACAGAAATATCAGCTGTGTCGTATGATTTCACCTTAATCTCTGCTGCATCGAATCCTATTGGCTTCTTCTTCTTCTTATTCTTGGCGGGCTGCCGCTTATTGGATGTTGCTTCCCCAGCAGGTGAGAGAATTACAGGAATTATTTCTTCATCTCCAGAAATTGAAACAATCTTTACCAAAGCCTCCGATTTCCCGCTGATAACACGATTAGGGGAAATCTTGACATCGTAGTTTGATAAAGGAGTTGGCTTGGAAGACTTTTTTTTGTTTTTTCGTTCTGTGCTCCTTATGAAATTGGAGGACATGGATTCCGACTCAGACAACACCGTTCTGCTCGCCTTCGTTCCCATGGCAGAGCCGAAGCAGGTAAAGCTGCACTTGGCACCCGTAATATATTCGTCTGTAACACTTGCTGCTAGACTTTCTTTCCTCTATCAACACACGCTCATACAGAAGAATTCAGAAATTCTTTAGGTAAAACGAGGCCGTCTGCAATCTGAAATCTATTGAAATAGAAGCTACATGGGAATTAATTGTACAGCATCATTGAATGTCGATGTGTTTCGAGCTTGCGCCCTTTGATGCCCGCTGGACTAGGACTGCTGTTTGGTTTGTGCTTTAATTGCTTGACCAGGCTGAATTCTGAACATCCATTTATCTACGGACACCATCAAACATTGAAATTCCCTGGCACCTGCAGGCTGCATTCATTTCTTTCCGTTTCTCTTACGCCAATGCCATGCTCTACATTCACCTTCGCCCTAACCTCGCTTGCTGTTCTAATTAATGGCGGCCACTCCCCAATCCCATAGAAAATGGATTTCCAGTGTCCGCTGCAAAGCTCCCAACCCGGGGCCAGTTTGTCGGCCGCCTTATGTCAGCGAATTGTCGATATATATACAAGTTTTCGAGGTTCGGATAATCGACTGATTTGTCATTTGTCTCTGGCGCATGGAAGTGTGTGGCACTGTTGGAAGATCTTTTTTTATCAGCGTACCTAATACTATGGAGCTGACCTGTTTTCAATTATATGCCTATAATCACGTCATAACACAAAGCCATTCATGTTATTAAATTCATTAGTGGTATCTATTTAATTATTTAAAAACTCAATTTATGATAAATGCAAAGCGGTTGGTCTTTATCTTTATTTTAAGTTTATATTTAATTTAATGATAAATGATTTTTTTTAAATCTTCCTTTTAATAGCGCAAATTTAATTTTCTTTTAAGAATATTATAAATAAGGAAATATTTTCAATTTCAAAATATGCTTTGTTATTTTATAGATTAACTATTAATGAATAAGATTTTTAAATATTGAGAAAATAAATTCAATAATCTTTTAAATAAGTTAATATACGTAAAAATAGAATTTTAGAAATATTTTTGTACAAAATCATGCTAAATGCCCATTATAGTTTAGCCAAAGGTCAAATGGCCCCACACGAGAATGAGTATATTTTTATATTAAAAAAGTTTAAAAAATTCAACTATATTTGTAAAGTCAAATAGTGTTGTAAAGGAGTGGGGTTAGATGGATTTCATTCCATCCACCTAGGTTCAATTCCGTTGCTTGACCTACCATCTACTATATGTGAGGAAGTTTGTTGAGATTTCCCGAAAAAGAATTAAATAGTGTAAAACTAGCAACAACAACATTAATAATATTAATGTGTCCGAATATGCTGATAGGCGTAAATGGGACACATACTATAGGAAAAAACATTAATATGAAAATTATGTGCCCCATTTACACCTATGGGCGTAGTAACGGGTGTGCACATACACATCTCCGAAATATTAATTTAAAATAATATTGTTTAATAATTTTAATGAAATACATAATTTAATTGTTTGATTAATAGCATTGTTTAATTAAACAATATTATTATTTTATAATAATTAATTAAACAATATTATTATTTTATAATAATTAATTAAACACAATAATTATAAAATAATTTAATTTATATTATAGTTATTTAGTTAATAATAATATTACTTAATTACTTAATTAATGATTATTTAATTAAAAAATTAAAAAATTAATATTATTTAATGATTTTAATGAAATCCATATTTTAATTGTTTGATTAATAATATTGTTTAATTAAACAATATTATTATTAATTAAAAACTACTATAAAATAATAAGTAATTAAACAAAATAATTATAAAATAATTTAGTGAATGATAATATTAATTAATTAAATAATTAATAATATATTAAATAATAATTTGTTATTTAAATAATTAATTATTATATTATAATTAATTAACATTATCAATTGATAAAAAATTACTTTGATCAAACCTTCATAACATAAAACAAGGAACAAAACTTATTGGGGCATAACATCACGGAGTCTGAAACTGATATGGTAGGGAATAAACCCTAGCCGGCCCATTTGCAGGTGAGAAGTCGGAAGAAGCTCCGGTTTTGGGCAGAGGTTGTTGCCTCCCATGGATCCACCTCCTGATCTGGGACGGGCGCCCCTCGATGCCCTCTTCCGTTCGTTGGTCGCAGCGCAACCCCAGTCCTCAAAGCAGGCAGGACCTTCGGATTCGAGATTTGTCGGATTCGAGATTTGTCAAAAAATCCGCCATCCCTGAGGTCAAGTTGGGCTCCACGACATCCAAATGCAAAGCCCTTGCGCTTTCTGAAAAAGTCCTGGTAGGACACTTCACTGGATTGTGGCCATCTCCGAGATCGATTGAGCTTTGGCTAAACAAAAACTGGCGTCCTCTCATTCAAGGAGAAGTCCAGCAGATCTTCTGCGGAAAGGGTTTCTTTGTCTTCTATTTTGAAAAAAAAGAGGATAGGGATTTAATATTCAGGAATGGTCCATATTTTATGGGACCAAGAGGAATGTATATCAACAAATGGGATCTCTCATTTGACTCGGAGAAGGACATCCCCTCAGCCGTTCCAGTATGGGTAAAGTTACCGCATCTTCCGTTGCACTGTTGGAACGATGAAGACCTGAAGGCTATCGGTAACTCGCTGGGGAAATATATTGACAAGTCAGAACCTAAACCTCCTATGTTTTCCTGTGCCTGAATATGTGTAGAAGTTGATCTTGAGAAAGGGCTTCCAGAAGCTATAAGCTTGTCAATGGACGGTTGGAACCACTTGCAATCTGTAGATTATGAACAGATTCATTTTAAGTGCAAAGTATGCCATGAATATGGGCACTTTGCTAAGCTATGCCCAAAAAGGAAGCTGCAGGAAATGGAAGAAAACCAAGAGGGAGACTGGAATGAGGTGAGAAAAAAGGGAGGAAAGTCTTCTAATACCCATCATCCTCAAGTAACTCCAAAAAGAAAGGAAACGGTCGGCAAGCAGCAGAATACCAAGGAAGTAAATAAACTTCAACTACTATCATTTGCAGTGACTGAAGAAGAGCAGGATCAAGTTATGGACCTTGCCCAGGAGGAAGCGACAGAAAAAGTCAGAGAAGAAGAAAGACAGGAGACTGTAAACAAGCAATTAGAGAAAGGAGAAATCCAGATAATATCCATACCACAATAGAAAGAGACTGAAAGCGAGATACCTAAAGCTCTAGGTGGTTCAATTACAAGAGCAAAAGAAAATCTATTTCAAGAAGAAACCTCAGAAAGTAGGGAAGAAGAAATGGAACCCCAGACAAAAAAAGGGCAGAAAACTAAATAAGGTGGTAAGGGAACAGGAAACGGCTCGAGACAAAGCGGCGGGTAAGCAAACCAGCCTAGACCAGCACGTAAGAATTCTATCCAGCACAAAGCAAACTCCAGGGACAGCAGAAGAAAAGAAGGAAAAAGCAGAGCCTAACCACTCCAAAAAATAATGAAGATAGTCTCCTGGAATTGCAGACGTTTAGGAGGCAGGAAAAAGATGGAAGCAATCAAAAGAATCAAAAAGCTAGAAACCCCCTCAATCCTCATGCTCCAGGAGACTAAAATGCAAGAAGCAGAAAGTCTCAAAGCTCTAAATCAAATCTGGCCTAAAGGAGAAGGCATTGCAGTCAACTCCGTTGGAGCCTCGGGAGGGCTCCTCACTTGGTGGGACAGAGGTAAGTTCAAATGTAACTCTTCATTCAGCAATAGAAATTGGCTTTTTACGGAAATAGAAGATATATCAAGCAATGAAATATATTGGTTAGGAAACATATATGGACCTACGCTCCATGGCCTAAAAGATAAGTTTTGGAAAGATCTTATCGACCTTCAACTTGGAAGGAACCCTTCTCCCTGCGTAATCGCTGGAGACTTCAATGTTACAATAAGCGCAAATGAATGCAGAGGAGGCTCGAAGGTTAGAGATCAGTTTGGAGAGAGACTGGAGGACCTTCAGGCATCCTGGAACCTTGTGGATATAAAACCCTGGCAAGGAACTTACACTTGGAATAATAAAAGAACTGGACCCGGACACATAGCCGCAAGGTTAGACAGATTCCTTCTCAGCTCCTCCTTCCTTAGCAAGCCCCTTCTGCCCGACTCCAAAATTTTGGCTTATGTTGCTTCCGATCATCGCCCTATCGCTCTATTCTTCTCCTCACCTGGAAACCTTGGGCCACTCCCCTTCAGATTCAATCCATCGTGGCTGGAGAATGAAGTTTGTTATGAAGAAGTCAAAACAATCTGGAATCAGTTTATTCCAGGATCCCCAGGGTTTATTTGGGAAACCAAACTTAAAAATACTAAGACTGTTCTAAAAAATTGGGCTAAAAATAACATGAAGAAACCTGGAGATGAAATAACCTCTCTGCAAGAGGAACTCAAAGCCCTGCAAAACCAAATGGAAACTGAGCAGATATCTGAAACCATATTGAGGAAAGAAAATGACTTGGAAGTTCAAATTCGGCAGGCGGCCAGAAGAGATGAGGAGGAATGGAGACTGCGATCTAGATGCTTATGGCTTAAATCAGGAGACAGGAATACTAAGTTATATCATGCTCAATGCAAGGAAAGGTATAGGAAAAACAACATCCTTAGTCTAATCAAGGAAGATGGAACCAAAATAGAGGACTCCGAGGCAATCAAGAAGGAAATTAAAAGCCATTTCGAGTCCCTCTATAATGAGGAAGAGGAACCCTCAGCTGAAGAAATGGAGATCATGTGTCAAGACATACCTAATCTCATAACAACAGAAGACAACAGCATGCTCGCTGAAATGGTAACGGAAGAAGAAGTCAGGAAAGTCGTTTGGTCTTTACACCTGAAAAAATCACCAGGACCTGATGGTTTCACCATCCACTTCTACAGAAAATGTTGGCATCTGCTGAAAAAAGATCTACTCAGAATGATAAATTGGACAAGGAACCGAGAGAAGATTGGAGGAGGCACTAATACCTCATTCATAGCTCTAAATCCAAAGGAGAAAAGGGCCACTTCGATAGGGAGATACAGACCCATATCGCTGTGCAACTCCTCTTACAAAATTCTTACCAAAGTCATAGCTAATAGAATCAAGAAATTGCTTCCTAATATCATCTCTTCTAATCAGGGTGGCTTCGTTCCAGGAAGGCAAATTTATGATAATATATTATTAGTACAGGAAGCAATTCACTCAAGTCAGTTGAACAAGGATGCAGGTATGGATATTAAACTTGACATGGCCAATGCTTTTGATAGAGTAAGGCATGTCTTCATCTATGCTGTTTTGGAAAAAATTGGCTTTGATGGGAACTTTGTTAGATGGGTGAAAGCCTGCATTGGAGCTCCGTGGATCTCCCCACTTCTAAATGGTAGACCCACCTCCTTTTTTTCGCCTCTCTCGGGGATTGAGGCAAGGTTGTCCTCTTTCCCCCTTCCTTTTTGTCATAATGGCCGACTCCCTAAGCAGAAAGCTCAATTTTCTCTTAGCTTCAAACTCACTACCTGGTATTGCCTACGCTCGAAATGTCCAAGCCATAAACCATGCTCAGTTTGCTGATGACACTATCCTCCTGGGCAGTGCCTCTCCCCAAATCACAGCTCGATTTAAATCAACCCTTGACCTCTTCCTCATGGCCTCCGGGGGCAAAACGAATGAAAACAAATGCAATATTTACACCTGGAACTGTCGGCCTGCCACCGTAAGACTCATCTCAGCTATTCTAAACTTTAAACCCTGTCTTGATTGGTCCTCTTTTAAATATCTTGGCACTCCCATCTCCCTCAAAAAACCTTCCTCCTCTATTTGGCTGCCTATCCTCGAGAAATTCAAATAAAAAATAAATTCATGGGGCACTCGATGGTTGAACTTAGCGGGGAAAGTAACCTTGATAAAATTTGTTCTGACATCTCTACCTGTTTTCACTTCAACCATAATGGCAGCCCTGGTCTCTATTCAGAATGCTTTTAGCAAGGAGATAAGAAAATTTTTGTGGCAAGGGGGGAAGATCCAAAACAAAAACTTTCACTTGGTCAGCTGGAAGACAGTCAAAGAAAAGAAAAAAAGATGGGGGCTTGGAATTCGAGAACCTGCCCTGGTAAGCAAAGCATTGGGAGCCAAGCTTGCATGGAGAATTGTCTCTGGAAAGAAAGAATGGTGGAAGGAAGTAATCAGGAGAAAATACTCCAGAAGCTCAAGACTAAGATGTCTAGACAGGCCTAGCAACAAAAAGGGAACAACAATATGGGGACTCATCTCCTCATCAACGGCTTTAATTACTGAAGATCTTTATTGGATCCCTAGTAACGGGAAAAGAATAAATATCTGGACAGACAGAATCAACGGAGACAAGCCTCTAGTAAAAATGAGATGTCTAGATCCTATTCGCAATTGGCTGCAAAATATGGGCATCATTAAGTTAAAAGACCTAGTTGAATGGAAGGACAATGGAGAATGGAAGGGCTGGAAGCAGTTGAGTCCTCCTGCTACTCTCAAAAATGCCTTCCAAATTTTCCTCAACTCCCTGCATGGGAAAGCTCCGGTTAATATAAAAGAAAAAGAACGACGGGGATGGGGTAAAGCAGGTACATATTCTGTCAAGGCAGGCTATGATAAACTTACCCACTCAAACTCTCCAGTTCACAAAAATTGGGGGAAAGTCTGGAACCCCGGATGGCATACCCAAAATTAGTGTTTTTTACTGGCTTCTGGTTCACAATAAATTACTAACGGCATAAAATCTCCATGTCAGAGGGATAGCAGGACCTTCAAGGTGCACTTTGTGCAAACAAGAAGAGGAATCTTCATCACATATCTTTTTGGAATGTTCCTTCGCTAAGCACGTATGGGCACAAGTTTTGGGGAATCAATGGAGGCCATCCATTCTTCCAAAAACTCTTGAAGACCTCAGCGATCACTGGGGGCGATCCTTTCCCGGCAGAACCAAGAAGACAATGCAGAGAATTTGGAATCTAGTCCCAATGAATATCTGCTGGCAGATTTGGTTAAATCGAAACAAAAGTCTTTTTGAGGGTAGGAATCCCAACAATTACAGAGCAGCCATCAAAGCCATCACAATGATATCCGAGTCTCTATCCTCCAAAGGAGTCACCATCCCAGCTCAGGAGCCTCTCTCTCTATCTGAATTCCAATGGAGCAGTGTCTTTGTGAAAGCAAGCTCCCTTCCGTCCAAAAAGGAACATTCCTACTCGGATTGGGAAATCCGGAAGGACCCTGAATATTTCTCTAGGTGGTGGAAAGAGCAAAAAACTTACAACATATTCTTCAACGGGGCTTCTAAAGGGAACCCTGGGGTGGCAGGTACGGGTGGGGTCTTATTTGATCCCGGAGGAAATAAAATTGAAACCTTCTCGTGGGGATTAGGTAGCAAGACTAACAATGAGGCTGAATGGCTTGCACTCATCTTCTCACTCAATATGGTCTCCTCCCTCAGCATTGACAACCTCAGAGTATATGGGGACTCTAGACATGTCATTCAAATTATGAGAAGGGGACCAGCTCCTCAAGGCTCGAAAGCTTATAGATACATGCAAAGAATAAAAGCCAATCCTCATTTCTCTAAGGCCTCATTTTTCCACATCTGTCGAGAGAATAACAAGCTAGCGGATGCTGCGGCCAATAAAGGAACTTTGTTAGACATTGGGCACGTTGAGGGCCTCAATGGTGCCATGGGGTTTTATTTCATCCCCTAACCAAAATGTCAAAGGTTAAATTCGTCTTGGTTAAGGATAAGGAGGGGTTCGTAGGCACTAAGAGGGTCCCCCTCATCCCGTCTCCCTTCGTCGGTGATGTGCCTCGCTCCATCCCTGTAGCTCCTGCCACACGCCACCCTTTCCCACGCGCTTGGCACATGGCTCCTAGTTGTGCTGTCAGCTCCCACGAGCCGCTATTTACTTCTCCACCTGCTTCTTTCCCGTCGTGATTCGAAATGGCTCGTCCTCCCCTTTCCAGCACGTTGAGCCGGCTCTCCCTCTGCGATCTGGGTCCTTCTCCCTCCCGTCCCCATCTGTTGAATCCTTTCAGTTCTGGCACAATGCAAAATATCATGGCGGCCATAGCCGCACTGAGCCGCACCATGGTTGATATCAAGCTCTCTGTCCGCAACACGTATAATGCAGTCTGTACCAGTGTGGACCAACACGAGGAGATGGCTAAGGATTTAAGCTACGATGTCAACCAGCTTTCCTGTCAGGACTCCAGGATTGACGACCTGGAGAAGAATTTGTTTGCGCTGATGGGAAAGGTAGATAATCTGTAGGAAGACATCGTTGTTCTCACCGGGAAAACGCAAGGAAGCTGTGTCTAAGATAATCTAACGGTCAATCAGGAGATTAAGCAGGAAAAGAGGGACGGAGCCTCTGCCCATTTCAAAAGTTATGGTTAAATTGCAGTCTTAGTCCAGGTTCCACAATTTTGATGTTTTAGTTCCTATGTTTTTTTGTATAATTCTCAACAATCAGTTTATCAGGGTTTATCCCTGCTCTATTTTGAACAGATTTAGAAAGACAATGTTTAGAACTTATACAGTCATGCTGTTAGAAACTTTAGCTCCAATCTTTCAGACTTTTGCAACTCTGTCAATTTTTTTTGAAAGCTTGTAATGAATGGTTGTGTACAGCCTTTATAAATATATCTACTTCCCATGTTCTTGTTAAAAAAAAAAAAAAAACATTATCAATTTATTAATATTGGAGATATGTGTAATATTCTCATATATTTTGGAGATATTTATTAACATTATGATATATTTGACACGTTAATAATGTTTTATTTATAATAGTTTTTAATAAAATAAAATAATTTAATTATTTATAATATAATAATATATTATAAAAAATATTATATTAAAAAATTAATAAATGATAAAACATAAAAAAATATTAAAAACATAATAATTACTTAATTAATTATAATTCAATAATCAATAAAATAATAATGTCATTTTTAAATATAATGATAATACTTTTAATTATATTATATTATATTATTCTATGATAAGAAGATAATATTTATCTAAAATATTATAACGAAAGTAATATTAAAATAATATTGCTTAATTCAAAATATTATTATTTGACTATAATATAATTATATTATAATATACATACTTGATACATAGAGATATTAAATATATTATAATTTAATTAAATAGATTAATATTATTTAATGAAATCCATATTTTAATACACTACTATTATTTTATAATAAGTAATTAAACAAAATAATTATAAAATAATTTAGTGAATGATAATATTAATTAATTAATTAATTAATATTGTTACTTATATAATAATATTATTAATTAATTAGATAATTAATAATAAAACTATTATTTAATTATATTTTAGTAAATAAAATTAGTAAATGATAAAATAAATAATTATAATTTAATTAAATATTAAAAAAAATCATTAAATTATAGAGATATTAAATATATTATAATTTAATTAAATATGATATTAATCAATTATAATATTATAATTAAATTAAAATAATTAATATAGGTTGATGATAAATAAGAGTATTAAAATAATGATGAAGAATATTATAAAAATATAATATATTATCCCCGGATGCGGGCGCCACCACGAAAACTGGGAGACACGTTTTGGAGGTTCCTCAGTATGGGAGCCCACAATGTGGCACCATGCATTACATGCATTAACCTGCTTGGATGCCTTCCTCCTCTTGTCGTTAATTGCACATTCAAGAAGTTTCATCTGGGCCTCCCCTCACCCACTGGCTGGACGTGCTCACAATGCGACATAAACCTTGATAAATGTCAAATTTCACATTGTGAATATGTCGCATCTAACCCTTGATGAAAGCCACAATGCAACATAACCCTTGATAAACATCAAAATGTGACATAAACCTTGATGGACGGCAAATTTCACATCTTGGGCATTATCGCAATGCGACATAACCCTTGATGAATGCCATAATTCAACATAATCCTTGATAAACATCACGATGCGACTAAAACATTAATGAATGTCAAATTTCACATTGTGAAATTGTCACATCTTGGGTTGTGTTGGAATATGTCTCACATATTGAGCATTGTCGCAATGCGACATAACCCTTGATGAACGTCACAATGCAACGTAACCCTTGATAAACATCACAATGGGACATAAACCTTGATGAATGTCAAATTTCACATTGTGAATATGTTGCATCCAACCCTTGGTGAATGCCACAGTGTAACACAACCCTTGATAACCATCACAGTGCGACATAAACCTTATTGAACGTCAAATTTCACATCTTGGGCATTGTTACAATGCAACATAACCCTTGATGAACGCCACAATGCAACATAAGCCTTGGTAAACATCACAATGCGACACAAACCTTAATGAACGTCAAATTTGACAATGTGAATATGTCGCAT
The DNA here is from genome assembly GCA_027924585.1 of Larix kaempferi. Taxonomy (NCBI): domain Eukaryota; kingdom Viridiplantae; phylum Streptophyta; class Pinopsida; order Pinales; family Pinaceae; genus Larix; species Larix kaempferi. The sequence continues at coordinate 1,937,292 of BSBM01000499.1, forward strand.
CTTGGGTTGTGTCCGCATATGTGTCACAAATTGGGCATTGTTGCAATGGGACATAACCCTTGATGAACGCCACAATGCAGCATAACCCTTGATAAACATCACAATGCGACATAAGCCTTGATGAATGCCAAATTTCACATTGTGAATATGCCACATCTAACCCTTGATGAATGCCACAATGTAACATAACCCTTGATAAACATCACAATGCGATATAAACCTTGATGAACGTCAAATTTCACATCTTGGGCATTGTCGCAATGCGACATAACCCTTGATGAAAGCCACAATGCAACATAAGCCTTGATAAACATCACAATGCGACATAAACCTTGATGAACATCAAATTTCACATCTTGGACATTGTTGCAATGTGACATAACCCTTGATGAACGTCATATTTCACATAGTGAATATGCCGCATCTAACCCTTGATGAATGCCACAATGCAACAAAACCCTTGATAAACATCACAATGCGACATAAACCTTGATGAATGTCAAATTTCACATATTGGGCATTGTCGCAATGCGACATGACCCTTGATGAACGCCACAATGCAACATAAGCCCTGATAAACATCACAGTGTGACATAAACCTTGATGAACATCAAATTTCACATCTTGGGCATTGTTGCAATGCGACATAACACTTGATGAACATCACATCTTGGGTTGTGTCGGCATACGTGTCACATACTAAACATTGTCGCAATGTGACATAACCCTTGATGAACGCCACAATGCAACGTAACCATTGATAAACATCACAATGTGACATAAACCTTGATGAACATCAAATTTCACATTTTGAATATGTCACATCTAACCCTTGATGAATGCCATAATGTAACATAACCCTTGATAAACATCACAATGCGACAAAAACCTTGTTGAACGTCAAATTTCACATCTTGGACATTGTCGCAATGTGACATAACCCTTAATGAACGCCACAATGCAACATAAGCCTTGATAAACATCACAATGCGACACAAACCTTAATGAACGTCAAATTTCGCATTGTGAATATGTCGCATCTTGGGTTGTGTCGGCGTATGTGTCACATATTGGGCATTGTCACAATGTGACATAACCCTTGATGAACGTCAAATTTGACATTGTGAATATGCCGCATCTATCCCTTGACGAATGTCACAATGCAACATAACCCTTGATGAACATCACAATGCGACATAAACCTTGATGAACGTCAAATTTCACATCTCGGGCATTGTCGCAATTTGCGACATAACCCTTGATGAACGCCACAATGCAACATAAGCCTTGATAAACTTCACAATGCGACATAAACCTTGATGAACATCAAATTTCACATCTTGGGCATTGTCGCAATGCGACATAACTTTGATGAACAACACAATGCAACATAAGCCTTGATAATTAAGTATTTTCTATCCAAATAAAAAGAACGATTTAGCTCAAGTTATGAGGTAGAGGTCCATCCTTTTAGTGAGAGTAAGAGGCACATCATAACTATTTAATTAAATTTATTTCATAATAATATTTATCCTCCTTAGAAAAACACACTTAATTTGCTTTGTATTAAAATATATAATAAGTGTTTGCTTTTGAGGTTGCTTAAATATTTGGGAAAATGAAACATAATATTTTTTTACTTGCTTTTTCATTTTCAAATTTCAAATTTTTTAAATGGATATCACTGGATTTGAATGTCTTAGCAAAGAACTACTTCATAAAGGAAAAATACATAATTATATTGTATCATCAACCCTACACTCCATATTTTTTAGATCATTGGTAATTAAACAATACTCTTTTAATTTATGGAATATGAGTATATTCATGTTTTATGACCTAAGTTTTTTTTAACAAATGTTTAGTCATTATCATCATATACTGTAATTAAATAATACTCTTATAGTTTATGGAAAATGAATATATTCATGTTTTATGGTCTAAATTCAAAAGAAAGTGATTGTCGTCATATATTGTAATTAAACAATACTCTTATAGTTTATGGAAAATGAATATATTCATGTTTTACGCTGTAAAATAAAAAAAAAATGCTATAGTAATTTGAACGGATTAATAATCATTATAAACCAGAGTTACCATGTAGTTATGCTTTGGGTTCTTCAAAATGAGTTGTTTTGAAATTTGAAAAATATTGTTATAATGAGATTAGATAATATAGATAGTAATGAAATTATTTTTTAAATTTATATCAACATTAAATATTATTCAATAAAAATATTATGAAATAAATAAAATTCCTAAAATAATCAATAGCGATCAAATATTTTTAACGTATACTAGGACAGCAGGTGCGGGAGGGATACTCTTTGATCTCGGAGGAAACAAAGTCGCAACATTCTCATGGCGCCTAGGAAAGAAAACGAACAATGAAGCTGAATGGCTAGCATTTATTCTCTCAATAGAACTAGCCTCCTCCTTCAGCATTGACAATCTCAAAATATTTGGTGATTCCAGGCATGTCATCCAAGTCATGAGAAAGGGCTCTGCCCCCCAAGGTTCAAAAGCTTATAGATACCTTCAAAGATTAAGATCCTATGCTCTCCCCACAGAAGTCTCCTTTTATCACATTCTAAGAATTATGTCTAACTCATTTTCTAGCCCAAGTTTCAAATTTTGTATCTATTTTGCCAATGTATTTCTGAAGTGTCCTAAACAATCAGTTTATCAGGGTTTATTCTAGTACTATTTTGAATAGCTCTAGAAAGATGACTCGCTTTTAAAGATATGTTGATAGAAATTACAGTCTCACTAGAGATTTCTCCTTCTGAAAAAACTCTTTTATATTTGTACTGAATAGCTGTGCACAACTTTTATAAATATACTTTTTTCCCTGTTTCTGTTAAAAAAAAACAACAACGACGTACTTTATTGAATCTTCAAAACATAATTATATATTTAAACATGTGAAAATAAAAATAACAACCACTTTAATTATTCTTATAAAAAAGAAAAAAACATAATTATAAATATATAAATTAATTAAATAAAAATTCAAAAATAAAGTAAAAATAAAATATGTAATTTTAATATAGATAATGAAATATATACTTTAATAAAATAAAATAAATGTTATTTGTCAATATGGATATTTAGAACATTTCTATATATATTTTTAATATAAATAATGAAATATATATTTTTAATAAAATAAAATAAATGATATCCAATATAAATATTTAGAACATTTCTATCACATTAAATCTAATTGAAAAATAAAAAAGAGTAATTATAAGTATATAAATTAATAGAGATCATAACAACGATAAATTAATTAATATTATTATGATGCTATATTAATAACAACATACTTTATTGGATCTCCATTTAAATATAATTTTATAATTAAACATGTGAAAATAAAAATAACAATTACTCGAGTTATTTTTATAAAAATAAGAAAACATATTTATAAATATATAAATTAATTAAATAAAAATTTAAAAATAAAGTAAAAATAAAATATATATGTTTAGTATAAATAATGAAATATATATATATATTTAACATAAATAATGAAATATATATTTCTAATAATAAAATAAAATAAATGATATCCAATATAGATATTTAGAGCATTTCTATAACATTAAATCTAATTGAAAAATAAGAAAACTTAATTATAAGTATATAAATTAATTAAATATATACTTCTAATAAAATAAAATATGAATGATATTTGCTAATTTTTTATTAAATTAAGGAATATATAAAAATTATTTTTAATATCTCTTTCTTGTTTCATAGTTTTTTCATTATTTAAAATAAGTTAAATTTTTTAATAAAAAAATAACAACATAGTCATTAAAAGATTATGCCACAATCATATTTTAAATTTTTTAATTAAGATAACGACATAATCATTACAAAATTATGCCACAACCATTTATTTATAATTAAAATAACACTTTATTAAGATGGAGCTTAATTTTGAAATCCTATTTTCGGAATCATGGAGACTAATGTAATTGAATCAAACTCAAACTCTTTAATGCTGACTAAAAAGTTACGTGGAAGTAAGTACACCATGCCGCTAATCATAAATCTTTAATGTGAAACCTTCATGTTTTACAAGTTTCCACTAAAACCTTTGTGGCATACATATATGATAAAAGAATTGAATGAGGTAATAACTTTCGAGACCGCTATGAAAAGCCTCCCACTTTTAAGTTGAAGGAAGGGCTTTTAACTTCCGTTCGAGATGTCGGCTTCTTCAGAAATACACTTGTGACCTTCCCCTGACCTTCTCCTGGATCTTGATGATCCACTCGATGAGGTCCGGTCTCAAAAATATAAGATATTAACACCTATCGATGTAATTACTCAAAACCAACTATAAAATCAATTTCCAACAAAATTTCCTGTAAATAACAAGAACAAGAAAAAGAAATAAAGACTTAGAAAGAACACATGGCAAAGAAGAAAAAGATATAAAAACTTGAAAGAACACACACAATTATGCTATACTCTTATTTCAGTTGTTAATTATCTTTGCAATTTCTTTAGAGCTAAAGATTTTCATGACATCAATTGCACTCTTCTAAACTATATCTTTCTCCATCCATCAAAGATTGAAAATTTTCATAAAGTATAGAAACTTCGGAGAATCTTCTCCACGTTCCTTCCTTCCATGAATCTACAATCAACCAGCCAAATAATCCTACCATTGCTCCACATCTATAAAGGACCCATAAGATTACATACATGTGAGAGGACGGCATCTTCGGGGAGAGAGCCTAAAGCATCAGTGAGTGCTTCGACTCTCAGCCTTGGCATGTCTAACATCTTCCATAAGGAAAGCTTTAGGGGAGACACCTTCGTTTAGGGTGGCCTCCATCTTTTTGAAGAACCCCTTTGTCCAACTTGGTTGTTTAATTTGCTAGATGGTCTGCTATAGAAGTGTTCCACCTTTGCACATGAAGGATACTAACTTCCTTGATCTGGTTGAGATGCCATAAGGTTTGCTCACAGGTTCTAAATAGAACATATCCCTCTTTAATGAAGTGTTTCCTTAATTGTTTAATGATCAAAAGGGCGTCACCCAATACAAGAATTTTTGGGATTTGTTAGGCTGCAAATCATTTCTAGTCACATATATAAAGCGTATAACTCTGCTTAATTGTTGGTGCCCTGTATTATTTTATTTCTATTTTAACAGTCTAATATTTTTAATTTTTTAAGTTTAAATATTTTAGTAATATTTCCATTCTGTGTATTCCTTTGATTATGGAAATTTAAATTTTTTTATAGTAATTTTTTTTCATTAATATAAAATTAACAACTAAAGTTAATAACTTTTTTCACATGGAAACTAAAACATTTTCATCATTTATATAATTGTAGTAAACTTTTTAGTTAAGCTTTTCATTGGATTTGTGATTTGTTATGGTATATATTCCAATATTTATTTCTTATTGGAGAGTAGTAATGGATCAAATTTCCTAAGGTGTAAATTTATTTATTGATGTGTACAAAATTTAAGACATAAAAATTTACACCTAAACAACTTTAATCTCTATAAAGTTAATTTTTTGTTATTGTGATGTACTTGCTTTAGCCATAACATCTAAATTGTAGTGAGTTGTAGAGCATCTCAATACTGTAGCCTAGTTAGTTTTTATTATTAAAATAAAGGGGATCACGTCTTCAAAGTAATTTGCACCATCTCTAAGGCTATTGCTATGTACTAAACCAATTTTGAGTTAATAGAGGTTTAAATATTGATTTGAGTGGTTTATATTTCAGTATTTCATCCTTTTGATGTTTTTAAATACACATTTAAATACTATTTTTTAATTTTTTTTAAATTAATTTAGATTTTACATTATTTTGTGTTGTAATTTTTTAGAATTAATAATGTCACACAAATTAAAATGAAATTATTCCCAACATATGTATAATCCCCCAAACATTTATGGAAATGCAAACCATGTTAACATATTTATGAAGAATAACTTACATCATATTTTAAGTATATCTTTGTAATGGTGTTGTATCTCATACGAGGAGGACACGCCAAGCCTTTTACATGCATTTTGTTAGAGCATTGTTGTGTTTCCAAAAGTCTTATTTGCTATGTTACATAGTTTGATTAAGGGAATATTTTAGGGCCAAAATTTAGCCCATGGGTTAATTTTCAAAGTTTTTTCCCAAAAAATATTTGTCATTTTCCATTTTTTTCTAATATGATTTGCCCAAATTCCATGGGATTAATTTTTTTACTCTAAAAATTGCCAAAATTGTCCAAAAACTATATAAAACCCTTAGAAATTTGAATATTAAAAAAAATATCGGCAAGCATTTTATGCTTGGAAATTTGATAATTAGTAACATTCGCCAACGTTTCTACACTTAAAAAAAAAAAAATCCTTTAAATTTTCCTTAGTTTTATTATCATATATTGAATTATATTTTTATATTTTTTTTTGTCTTTTTGTACCATTATGACAAGTAACATTAAGATTTTAAAACCAAATGAAAGGCAATGTTTAAATTTGCACGTCACATAAAACCATTGACGTGCAAGGTAGGATGTCAAATGTCAACCTTGAATATGTTTCAACCTACTTTCATATGCCTCTCCTTATAATGGACCTACTTTAGGGTTTGAAACATCAAATAACAAAATTCACCACCGTAGATTCCTCCTTATAGACTTGAATCTATGTATTACATGGAAATGGTCAGTTAGAAGGTCAAATAGCAAGAAAAGGACTAAGGACTAAGATTTTTATTTTGAATACTACGAAATGAAAATAAAATTATAGAAATGATTAAGATTCAAATGGCATGTACGTTATAACCCCCTTACCTCCTAGGTAAGAGGTTAAATGATAATAGGGGTCTCATTTATGGGACTAGGGCTAGACTCACTCTAGATTCTACTAGAAAGCACATGACCCCATTGAAGGTAACCTTAGTGATGACCACAAGGGATGCTAGCTTTATTGTAAATACTATCTATGTTGAAACCACCTTTTAGTACTAGAGTATGACCTAAACCGACTTCTGCTTGGCTAAGAGATCATCTTCCTTAGATGCAAGGAAATAGATCAACAACCTAAGATCGAGAGACATCTGGAAGAAGTGGATGTGTGTCCCCTTGTGAACCACCAACAGGTCATTTTAGGTGGCATGGTGTTCCTTGAATCCTCACTTCGAGTTGACAACTAAGTTATGATAGTTTTTTCCACAAAAAAAAAAACTTTACAGATCACTTGCATGTGCCAGGGTTGTTATTTAATTGATTATTTTTAATCATCCCATTTGTATGTATAAAGGTTTTTAATTGTTCCTATGATAGTTCAATCAACCACATGCTCTATTTTTCCATGTGTCACTTGCATGTGTCAAGTTTTTTAGTTTCCCACTATAATACTTCAATAAATCATTTTTTTCCATGTTTTTTATGTTTAAAATAAAACATGCATGTAAAAACTAAAAATGACATGCATGCTAAAAAAAATTGGGCAAAAAGAATGACATACATGCTAAAAAAGGAAAAAAAAATGTCATATGTATTTTTTTTAATGTATAGGATTCATTACAATATGGCCATCTTACATCATGAATTTTAGGTAATCTTTTTTTCCCGCGAAAAAAAGCATACTACTGCTATTCAATTAATTGAATCAAGTAGTACAGATAATCATCAAAGATGTTCCAAATATCCCAAAATACCAAGAAATATGGTTTTCAAAATCTCCAAAGTTCAAAATAGACTAAGTACCATTGTCCATGTGCTCAAAAACATAGATCCAAAGATCACTAGTGTAGAAAATATAAAGAACCAGTATCTAGTACCACATCTTTACAGACTTCTTCCCATAATAAATAACCTTCTTCTCCCTTTAAAGCCTGCTTCGACAGCATATCAACATGTGTGTTGTACTCTCGATAAATATGTTCCAGTGAAAATGAGCTAAAGGATCTTAATTCATGTTGTATTCTATTACACCAATAGACCAAATTCAAAACCTACAAATCAAATTCACCCCGTGCCCATTTGATAGTGACTCTGGAATCATCGAAGATTTTGACCTTCGCCAAACCAAAGCAATTTGCAACCCGGATGACACACCAAAGAGCTAATAGCTCAGCTTTCATATTGGTCCATTTGCCACAGTACATGCGTAGAGTAAAAAAGTGGTCCAGATTGAGAAAGATGACTCCACCAATGCCACATTTCCCAAGATTTGCATCCCCATCAAAAAACAGAACTGGATCATCAACAGTGAGATGAAACTGTCCAATGTTGCGCCCAACAGGTTCAACAACATCTTTATGAAATTTTAAATATTGACATAATGCAGCATTATAAACATTATCCACTTTCGGACTAATATTTTCAAATATGGCCTTATTCCGAGCCCACCAAATAGCCCAACAGATAAAAATTGGAAGAGTGGAGTGAGTTTTTCCAATTTGGACCCATGAATGTAAACAAGACTCCACATTTGACCCATTCCATTTAAAATGAGATCAAGATTGAGAGAGAACTTCTCCCACAGACATAGTGTAAAAGAGAAATCAATGAACAAATGTGTAAACGATTCAGGACCATTCTTGCACAATACACATTGACTCGGCCCAATCCATCCCAACAATGCCAGGTTGTCCCAAGTTTTAAGCCTGTTCATCAATATAAACCATAAAAAACACTTCAGTTTTAGAGGGAGATACCACTGCTAGATTACCTTATACCACCAATGTATAGGGAAAATGCATCTGCATTTAATAATGTAGTCGTATGCTGAGCGCGCAGTGATTCTACCAGAAGTCACGTTTCCAGCCTAAAGTATCTCATCTTCCCCAGAAGAACATCGGATGCCAACTCCATTAAGAGCACAGATATAATTCTCCCATTCAGAGACAACATGTCGTGGAAGCTGAAGATCATTAGCCCCGATCCAATATCCCTGTGTACAATTTTTCACAATAGAATTCAGGGTGATGTAACCCTTTCTCCTCAAAATATGTAATAGCTCTGAGGACAAAGTGAAGTTCTCAGTCACTCCAGTAATTGGGTCAACGCCAACTGCAACTTAAGATCCATTACCTACTTTCCAACAGAGCCCATCCGCAAGCCAACAATATACTTTCATGAAATCGTTCCAGATAGGGGAAACACCTCTAACCACTTTCCTGGGTGACCTCAACCAATATGAGGTTTTAGTTTTTACATACTTTTTCTGAATCACTCTAGACCAGAGAGTATTGCCGAATAATTCCCTCCAAAAACTCTTCAACCGAAGTGCAGCACTGAAGACAGCTAGGTCTTTGATCCCCCATCCACCAGCAGCAACATGAATAGAAATTTTCTCCCAACCAATCAATGACAGATAAGATTTCTTCAACGCTCCAGACCATAAGAAATTAAAAAGCATTTTTCTCAAAGTGTTAATGACAGAATAAGGCACAGGAAGGAGCGAGAGCCAATACACCGGAGTCCCTGTCAAAACCGACTTAACTAATCTAAGTTTCCCACCAATAGATAAAAGACGGTATGTCCAATGAGTGATCCATGACTCAAAATTTTTTATGAGCCACTGCCAATCTTTGACAAGATAGCCATTTGGTTTCAGCTGAAAGCCCAGGTATGTGAATCCGTCAACTATCTTGGAGCATCTATAAGGCAACATAGTTTTAAGAAGTCTCAATCTGTCTTCACTTACCAAATTTTCATATATGCTTGACTTTTTTAAACTAACCTTCATACCAGACGCTTTACAAAAAAGCTCAATAATCCCCTGATATGCCTTCCATTCCTCCAAAGAGTCATTGCCAACTAATAATACATCGTCAACAAATAAAGCATGTGACACAATTAAGTCCTTTGATATTTTCAATCCTTTTATCATACCATCACTCACAGCCTGTTTGATCATCCTACTAAGACCATTAATCAACAACAAGAATAATAGAGGAGACAACGAGCAACCTTGGCGAAGCCCCCTAGTGCAACTGAAGAAGGAAGTTGGAGCACCATTAAAAAGAACAACAATATTCATGGTATTTACACAAGCCATGATCCATTGAATAGCAAGTGCTGGAACACCAATGTGAATCAAAACGATCCTGAGAAAATCCCAGCTAACACGATCATATGCCTTTTCTAAATCCATTTTTAGAATGATAGCCCTTTGCTTCTTACATTTGATAATATGTAGTAGTTCCTGAGTAATACCTACAACATCATGGATTTGTCGATCCTGTAAAAACCCGAATTGCTCCTGAGTGATAAACCTGGATAAAAATGGTTTAAGGCATCCTGCAATAATCTTTGATACAATCTTGTAGATAAGATTGCACAAAGCAATAGGTCAAAATTCCCCAAAAGACTTCGGGTCATTGACTTTTGGAATAAGAGTAATGAAAGTTGCATTCAATGCCCCAGAGACAAAGCCCTATAACATGGTAAACTCAACCATCTGCAATATTTCCCTTCCCATAATGTCAAAGAAATGCAAAAATAGCTCCACAATCCATCCATCAGGCCCAAGACTCTTCTCCTTAGTAAAATATTTGAGAGTACTTTCCACCTCCTCCAATGTAATCTCCTTGCAGAGGTCAGCAGCTTCCCTATCATCAAAGTATTTAGGGTAAAATCTAGCCACCTGTAACTGAGAAATCAAGTCACATCCATGATCATATAAATATATGCTGCTAAAATGTCTCTTTGCCAATGTCTGAAGGTCTTGTTCACCTACAACCTCATTACCTCCCTCATCAGCCATTCTCCATATGGTATTATTATTCCTCCTGGTCGATGCATAAGAATGAAAAAATCTAGTATTCTTATCACCAGATTTCACCCACAGTGCACGACTTTTTAGTCTCCACTCCTTTTCCTCCTTTAAATAGATGCATTCTCTTTCAGTTTCCAATTTTTTCAGGAGATCAAAGTTAGAATCGTCCAACGGAGCCTCCAAATTTTGTGAATATAAGATCTATAGTTGTGATTCAAGCAACAATAAGTTCTGCCTGTCCAACTGTTTCCTACTATGGATCCATTGAGAAACTCTCCCTTTTAACTCCTTCAACTTTAAGCATAACCGGTTCAGAGGATTCAAATCCTCATCAATAATTAAATGTATCCAAACATCGGAAACAAATAGGACAAATTCCTCATTTGTAAGCCAGGAGCTGTCAAATTTAAAGGGAAAATTATGCTGAGGAACACAGTCATCCAGCTGCATAAATATAGGCTAGTGATCAGAAATCTTGACCTTTTCGACCTAAGTTCGATACCTGCCACAGGTCCCCAGAAGTGTACTCTTAATGAGAAACTTATCGAGTCTTTTAAGAATGGAATCATGTCCCCCTCTGCCATTTGACCAGGTAGGATAAATGGCACATGTGCACACATCAATCAAGTCATTGTTATTAAAAAATTCAGAGAAATAGTCAGCCAAAGTGTCCATTTTTTCATTTGTTCCCCAAATCTCCTAAGATAACCGTGTAAAATTTAAGTCACCGGCCACAATGATGTTTTCTTTGTCCAGAAGTCCTGTAGATTGTAAGCCATTCCAAAACAATTCTCTGTTTTTATATGGGGCATAACAATTTAAAATAGATAAAGATGTATCATCAGATCTTCGGGTACCCTCCATCAAAATACCCCAATAAGATTTGTATACCATAAAAGAGTAGACCCTAGGGTCCCAAGCCACTAACAGTCCTCCCGACATGCCATTTGAACTGCATGCAGAGACCTCCCAACCCCCAAGGAGCCCAACAAACTTAGAGATAGCAACCATATCCGTGCACATGGTTTCTTGTAATAGGATAATACTTGGACGAGTAGTAGAGATTAGGTCAGCAAGGGCCCTAACTCGTACAGCCCCACCCAACCCCCAGATATTCAACGAGCAAATGGACAGTAAGTCACCCTATTTTCAGGGGATGTAGCTCTAAGACCCCCAATATGAACAAATGTATCCAAACCCTCATCCACCAAATCAATACATTCAGAGACAGGAATATGGCCCTGAAGGGTATCAACAGCCTGGTCACCCACGATTCTATCTTTCTTCAGAGATTTCGGAATGGTTACACTCTGAAATCTCGACGAGTGTACAGACTGTACCAAAGGGTTAGAAGTAGGGTTTTTGGAAAAAATGGAAATAGGAGTAAAAGATCCTCCCCCCCCAGAGACCCCATAACCAGCTTCCCCCAAAATACTATTATCAGCATGAGAAAAAGAACTATCCATCATCTTCTTATGGAATAACAATTCCCCCCCCTCATCCGCTTCATCCAAACAAATAACACCTTGTCCAATGACAGGATTTGAATTGTTACCAGAAACATCTCCTACCAAGACAGGTTCCTCCTCAAATAAGTCTCGACGAGCTTTAACCTTAGCAGAGTGGATATCCTCCCGAAGCAATGGATTAAAACCCCCAGATGTATCAAAATCCTTCTTCTTAAGAGAGGCATTTGTATCAAAAATTACATCAATTTCAGCATCAGAGAACTCAGGTAAAATAGACTTAGGAGAAACAAATGACTTACTCAAATCTACATGCCCTTCCATAGAGCCAATAGGCTGAGTCTTCAAATGCGGGTCCTGGACTTTAGAAGACCACCGTTTCCTTTCAGAAGGTAAAATTGAAGGAGTATTTGGACATTGAGCCCGAATATGACCAGTCCAAACACTGTCGCCAAATCTTTGAACCCCAAACCAGTTCAACCTCCTTTGGAAGTCCCTTCGCCATCTCAAAAGAAACCATGACTTTCGTAGACCTCCTATCGTATCCAAACAGAGAACGATTATCTAGCCTAACAAACTTACCCACAGTGTTAGCAATCCCCATCAGAATATTATCCGTCCAGAGTTCAATCGACAACCCCGGTATAAGAAGCCAAAGATGGCGAGAAATCTGTTTTTCCTTCAAAGGGTCGAAGGCCAAGTGCCATTTATTCAAATACAGTGAACCTTCCTTGAAGCACCAAACCGTTTAAGAATAAGCCCAACATGCTTTGGTTTGGAGAAGATAAACATGAGCCACCCATTAATCAACTGAAGAACCCATGGCAAATCCCCAACAATAGGCATCCATTGTCTTCTGATCCATTCAACAAGTTCCTTTTGATCACCTGAGATGAATTCCAACCGACCCACGATAGCCCTAGAAGACAACATTTCAATGCGTTCGAGGTTAGTTTCTTGGGGGATGGTGAAACGATCTAATCCCTCTCGCACCTTAAGGGATTTAGCCTGTCTTCGTTTCCTTGCTTTTACACCCTTAAATCTATTATGTCATCCATTAACAGAGACATGGCCTTCCACATCAGAGTTTGTCTGCAAAACCCTATCTCGAATGTCCTGTGCTTTAATAGGACCAAACCCTCCTTGGATCGGACCGTAATAGGGAAAAGGATTCTTGACTCCCGAGCCCGGTGAAACATAACCCGATTCATCAAGATGGTGACCATCTTGATCCATCAGGACCGACACCTGTCACATTCAACTACTAGCAAAGGAGAGTCCGAAACACCAGTGTGATGGGAATGATGGACAGCTCTCTAACAAATGGAGCCAAAAATCTAACCACAAAATGTCAAATCACCTTGCAGAAATCCCGACAAAACAACCCAAGAGCCCACCCCTACAAAATAGGAATGCCAGCCCAAAAATAGAAGCTGCTAAGAATAAGAAAAACACCACAAAAACACTTACTGAAAACAAATAGTAACAATAGACATTCCAAGAACAACCATCGTAAACAAAGCTTCCCACTTTTTTTATACTTGGCTGGTACTAGGATGGTTCTCCTAAACCATCTTGACTCCAAGTTGACGATTGTTCAAGGATATGTCCCTCCTACCAGAGTTTTCATCCCATTCCTGCAAACAGTCGAGTGTAGAAACACCCAAACCCTAACCAGAGCCATTCTCACAATCCATATTTAGTAATCTACACATGATATTTATGCTAAATGCTCATATATTTGACATAAAATATTTTGTCAAGAATAATGGAGGATTCTCAAAGGTTTTGAGATCTGATATAAGTGAAAAAGAAAGAGAATGGGATGGCTTGCAAAAAAAATCAATGAATTTATTGACAAATATCATTATGATGAGGATACCTTCATCAAGGTTGTCATCATAACCAGTGGTGGTAAGACAGTCTTTTCCAGAGTTAATTGTGGTGCACAAACAAGAACAATTATTATTTGAATGTTTTAGCTAATTTTCAAAGATTTCATAAATTCATGTTCATAAAACAATCTGTTCTACAATCAATTGTGGTGCACAAACAAGAACAAGTATTGTTTGAATGCTTTAGCTAATTTTCAAAACCTTCAGAAATTCATGCCCATAAAACAATATGTTCCACAATCAATTGTGGTGCACATGCCCATAAAACAATATGTTCCACAATCAATTGTGGTGCACAAAAATAATAATTATTGTTTGAATGCTTTAGCTAATTTTCAAAGCCTTCAGAAATTCATGTCCGTGTGCACTCACGAGGTTGAACCGTTGAATCTTTTGAATCCATTACTTATGGTTTATTTGTACTTTGAATATGCACACTTTTGTCTAGATATTTTTATCATAAATCCAAATATTAACATTACCTCTAATTATGTCTTACTTAAAAAATTCCATAAATATTAAAAAGCATTCATACAACTTTCATCATTTTAACTCTGAAACAATCTTAGATCTTGTGATGAGTCGAGTCGAATCCATGCATAAAATTATTAAAGCGCATTTCCACTTCAAATTGTGCCTTATAAATATTACAAAGAAGAAAATTAGAGTTTGTAACTTAAATTATAAAAAATATAATTTAAACAAACTTTATAAAGTTTGTGAATTATTATTAAAAATGGAAAAATAATTGGTTTATATCCTATCATCATCTCCACCAAAACCTATATATGTTTGCTTTCCTACACCAACCGATAGCCAACTTTGAATGGATGGTTGGGAAAACGATACAAAAAGGTTTGTGTCACCAAGGTGATACAAAGGGCACAATTAAAAAAGGTTTGTGTCACCAATTTGTTACAAAGGGCATATGAAAGTCTCATGTCACTATACATTAATTCAACATACTATATAACATGATTGAATGGCACATTGGTTTTAGCTTATTGTTGGACATGTTACAAAGGATATTAATCTCAACATCACCCTATGTTTGGCATCACCTATGTTTCGCCTCATAGATCATCAAGAAGTGGTTGTATGTGGTGTTCTTAATCCTGGAACTTAAAACAACATAGGATATATATATAGATATGATATTAGAAATCATAAATTATAATGTAAAATATCTAATAACAAGATAATAGAGAAGATAGATGATGTAGAAATAACCCTTGCATTATGATAATAAATTCATAAACCAATGCTCACTTGCCTCTTAAGGTTGGGGAACCTTTGACTTAAATAAAGCTCCAATACACACAATTTTTGACAAAACAATCCATAGCCTCCTAACTCTTTAAATAGGATTTTATTATCCAAAAAACCTAACTACTTGACTTGGTCCCATATTTAATGAGTATCAATTGCTTAGTGGTCCTTAATTAATAGAGATACATTTTTTACATTAATTAATTCTTCACTACTAACTACTCAACCTTATTCAAAGGAAATGGCTGCATACATTACTTGACTAACTCCTTGTTGGGTATGTGTTATATTCTTTGCATGTGGATTGCATCGCCTACGACTATAATAGTCCAGTGCTCTCTCGTATGCATTGGGTGCTGCACATGGTGTTGGCTTGGGGGGGGGGGTACGCTGACACCTCCCCCCTGCTCCACGAAGCGAACTCGAGGAAACACACTATTTTTTTCTTTCTCTATTTTATCAAAAAATATGTAATTAATCACGATTAAGGGATTGGGGTCAAACTCTAATTCATGGTAATGGATTAGGATTTTGGATGTTGCGAAATACCTAAATATAAGAAACATAATGAGAAATATAGAGGTGTGGCTCTAAGTTTTGTTGGTTTTTCCCGTTAAGGGTTCCAGGGTAAATCTCTATGTACTATGTGTGTGCCATTATTTAATCTCTATTTTGCTTAAGAATTTGTATACATTGCTTACACTCCTAAAGTGAGGGGGTTAGGGTAGGACCCTAACATGCGCCTCTGCGCCCCCCCTCCTTCAAGAGCAATGTTGTCCTCAAGGATGAAGGTGAGGAAATTGTTGCAGAATCCCTTGAGGTTCCTAGGTGGCATCTTCTGGTTGCATATCTTTCAACTGGATCAAGAATTTTTTTACTATACGTTTGCGCAATTAACATTCCTTGGTATCCAATACTACTTCTAGTTAGAAACAAATGAAACCTTCCTCATCCATTTGCGGTAACTTGGTATGCACTTTACAATGGGATAGCACCACCATTTTGGGGCAAGATACTTGAAATCTCGGGTGAATCTTAGAGTGATTTGGAAAAGCTAGCTTGTAGGCCACTTTTCCAATGCATTGTAGGATCTTGTAATGTCCATAGAACTTCAAGGCTAGTTTCTAGTGGAGGTTGGAGGTTATTTTTGAGTGATGTCTATTTATAAGGTTGAAGTCAAAGAAACACTTGATTCCGTTCTGCAAATGGATTCTCTGAGTGATGATGATATGCCTATTGTTTCATTCTATTTCGAGCCATAACCAAATTGTCCTCAAGTGGGTTGAGAGTAGCTTCTCTAGTGCAAAGTGTGTTATCAACTGCATGGACCTAGGAAGTTTCTAGTAAATAGGAAACCAAGGACAATGATTTTTGACCATATATTGATTCATATGAGATTATTTTGGTAGCTCCATGATAAGTGGTATTATACCACCATTTTGCAAGAGGAAGCCATTGTGCTCATTACTGTGACTTCTCTAAAGAATATCATCTCAAATAAGATTCTAAACACTTATTCACTACTTTTGTTTGGACAAATGTTTTTGGGTGATAGGTCGTGTTGAGGTTCAACTAGGTACCCTGAAGTTTAAATAACTCCTACCAAAAGTTTCTTGTTGAGACAAGGTCTCGATCAAAGACAATGGAAGTGGGTATACCATGCAATTTAACAATCTGATCCATGAAGACTTGAGCAACTAATGATGGTGTAAAAGGGTGTGACAATGCACAAAAGTGGGCATGTTTCAAAACATGATCGATGACCACCATGATGAGTGATTTATTACCATCTCTAGGAAGCCCCACTATGCAATCCATAGATCGGTAGAATTGGAAGTGGTTCCAAGGCCCCTGGAAACTTCACCATTTCTCCCTCATGTATTTGGAAAGTGTCATAGGTTGCAACAAAGGCTTGGATGTTTGTTTTCATGGACTCCCAAAAGAATTAGTGCTTAATCATAGGTTTTATGAAATCCCGAGTGACCTACTGAGGGTGATGAATGTAACTCCTCTAAGATTCTTTGTTTCAAGGCTGAATTCAATTCTATAAAAATGTGCTCTTTATAGTTCAATATATCTTGGTGCTAGGTATACCTTGTAGGAGGGTTTATAACTTCCTTAAGTCGCTGGATGAGTTGCATAATGATATCATTTTCCATCCAATTATTGACACAATTCCTCAAGCTATCCTGGAATTGGTAAGGACAATTCAAAGGGAGATCCCTCCTCTTCAAATAGCCTAGGCAACGCATCAATCACCACATTTTCTCTAATATTTTAATCATACCCGAACATTTCAGTAACCTACTTATGCTTCTCTAGAGATGACAACCTTTGTTCAAGGAAATATTTTAAATTATGATGGTTAGTCTTGATATAGAGGTGCCTCCCTATTAAATAAGGGTGTCATGTCTTGACTACATGAAGGATGGCCATCATCTATTTTTCATATGTCGATTTTCCAAAATTTTGTTCACATAACTACTTATAGGGGAAGGCCAAAGGGCGTCCTTCTTGCATTAATAATATTGCAAGAACTCTTCCTGAGGCATGCTCAGCTTGAGAAGGCATGCTCAGCTTCGTCAAACTAGACAAAGGCATTCTTTATGAGAATTGACATTAAGGGGGTTGCAATGTTTCCATATTTTTTCACAAACTTTATGTAGTACCCGATTAGTCCTAGGAACCCATGCAATCTATTAAGGGTCTTGGGGCATGGATAATATCACATAGCCTCCACTTTCTTTCGGTCCACTCGCACTCCATCCTAAATCACAATGTGACCCAAGTATTCCACCTCGGTAACCCAAAAATCATATCTTGAATGCTTCACAAATAATTGATGGTCCTTAGTAAATTCAAGCCATGATCAAAATTCTCTAGGTGGCCATCCCATGTGATGTTGTAGATCAAGATATTGTCAAACAAAACCAACAAAAAATTGTGGAGGAAAGGGCATAAAATCTTGTTCATGATGATTTGAAAGGTTTAGGGATCATTGCAAAGGCCAAAAGGAATGACTAAGAACTCATTATGACCCTCACAGGTGCGGGGATTTGTCTTAGGGTTGTCTAGTTCTTTCATCCCGATATGGTGCTAGCCAGACCAAAGGACTAGTTTAGTGAAGAACTTGGTTCCGTGGATCTCATTCAAGTGATCATTAGTGATCGAAATGGGAAATTTATTCTTGATATTTAACTTGTTGAAAACATGAAAATATGGATACATGCACCAAGTGCCTTGTTTTTTTAATACCATAACCACTGATGAGAAATAAGGAATTTTACTAGGACAATGATGTGAGCTTCCAACAACTCTTGAATGATCTTTTCTATCTCATTATTTTGGGAAAAAGGATGCCAATAAGGGTGTACATTGGGGGTTTGACTACTTAGAATTAGTGGAATACCATGGTCATGCTCCCCATAGGCCAATAGTAAACCTTTGTGTATTTTAAAAACCTATTGATGTTCGGAGAGAACCAACAAAAAAACAAGGTGAATGTCCTATGGGGGTTTGTCCACTATTTCAATGGCATTGACTTGTGCAATAATACTTGAGTGGCCTTTCTTCAATAAATTTTCCATATGGTGATAGGTGATAATTTCTAGAGAACCTGACATAAGCCATTTGAAATGATGTTTGTACCCTTCCTTAGCAAAGATGAGATAGAGTTCCTTGAAATAGATGGTGATCGGTCATAAAGTCCTTAGCCATTCTACGCTAGAACTGCATAACAATTTCCCATTGCAATAGTGAACATGTGTGTTTTAGGATGGTAGTCACCCATTTGGAGTTTCACATTTTCATAGTGATCACCACATTTCATCGTACCACCATTTGCAACCATAATTTGGAACTTTGATATAGGCCAGACATAACAATGGGTTTCTTTTGCCACTCTCCTATTAATAAAATTGTGGGTCCTGCCATTGTCAATTAATACAATGAATTTAAGGTTTTTGACATAGCCTATCAACTTAAATGTCTAGGGTGTTGGGAAAATTAAAAGGCGTGGAGAAATAATTGGGGTTCCTCCCTAGGAGCTTGCAACATGTTGTCATCTTCCATGGGAAGAACAATATACTCCATTGTTGGTTCATAAGTGCCTTGATTTGTTATATGTATTCTAGGTGCTCACGTGGGGATACAACCATTTGGATAATTTATGTTCTTTGCACTTATTCCCTCTGAAGTATTTTTCATCACAATTATAGCAAAGTCTGTGTTGTTGATGTTTGACAATCACATCAGGGGATAAATTTTGAATTCTTAATGACGATCTATTAGAGTTGTTGGTAAAAGGAGCTATGTTATACATAGTGTGAGTTGGGAATGGAGGTTTTTGAGTTGGACATTTATCACCATCTCGACTTCTCTAGCTCGATTACAAGCTTTTAGCCATGTTGTGTGGTGATGCGTAATGACATGTTCTTGAAACAGAGCCAGCTATTAAAGCACTTGGAAGAAGGGTTTAAAAAACCAAGAAGTCAACTGCTGAAGAAGGGAAATTAACTCTATGAGCGACAGAGCTTTAATGAGGATCTCCCTCCAACAAATATTTACCAATCACTTTCTAAAAGTATCTTCAAGTGATAATTTTTTCACGTTGTCTGACTTGTTTTATCGCTCACTAATAGAAGAGAAAGGACCCTCAAACTGAGATACAGAGTTGAGAGTGGGAACAACCTCTAAGCCCAAAAAGCTTGCCTCTTTGGGCTCTATGTCACGTCCCCTCCCGTCGATCCAACACAAGGAGGGGAACGTGACACCAAAATCCAAGCTTTTACAAAACTTAGCCCCATTCATCATTGACAATTCATAAAATCATGTGTGCAGATGCATACCCAATTAAACATGCACAACAGGATTAATCTATCCTCACACATTTCATATGCATTCAACATATCAATAACAATCATCAATTAAAACATTGCAGAAGAAAATACACATAAGAGAATACTTGTCTTGATTGTGAAGTTGTCCCAAACAACTAACTATGTAGCTGCAATGTTCCAACCCAACCATAGGTCTCTGCCTAGCCTGTATTCTTTCATCACTTAGAGACCACCCTCGATCTGGGCATGATATCTACAAGGAAAAGGGGACTCTCAAGCTCAACATAGCCCAAAGCAATGGATACCCATCTCAACCCCAACATTCTATTACACATAACAAAATCAAATATTGGGCATGGATACCCATTTTCAACAATGGAATTTACAAAATAGGGTCCATGGGTTTTCCCCAAATCATGGCACACCCAAAAATGAAAATGTGGGAAGAGGAAATCAACCCTAGGGAAGAAACTGATTTCTTCCACAAGTATGTGAGCATTTAGATGGCCAAAACGACCTCTATGAAACCCCCAAATTGATTTCCTCTCTTCCCCATTGTTATCCAAAACAAAAATTCCCTCCCCAACTAGAAAAATAAAAGAAAACACAACAAAGCCATGGAGGAAAGCGCCCAGGAAGCTCAGACCGCGTGAGGGAGAAAAACTGATGGGTGAAGAATGGCTTGGGGAGCAATTTCGTGTCTCTTTTCTTTCCCAAGAAGTCAAACACGAATTTCCATGAAGGGTGGCTTGCCATTACTTGAATTTGGACAACCATACTTCTCCATTCCTCACGGCATTAACTACCTCAACCAACTCTTGGGAGAAATGAATGATTGGGCACAAAAGTCAACATGGGTAGTTGAGGGTTCATGGGTTCTCTCATTGACACTTGGCTTGACTTGATTGGCTCAAGGGTTTGAATATTTCCCTCTCAATTCCTTGTAAAAATCATGCCCTCATCTCTTGTTGCATTGCATAGCTAGTTGTGGGCAATTCTATTAAAATGCATATTTACAATTTCCATGGCTCACTAGCACATGGGTAGCATAATACCAAATACTTGCATCTTCAAGGTCGAGCATTCACTAGCGGGGCCTTGGCCTTGAGATCCATGCTAGGAATCATACATAATATGCATACGATATTTACATTATAGCCAAAATATCCTAAGGGTCAAAATGGGGGTATTACACTCTATGTTCTAGTCTAAAACTACAAAAGCTATTATATCACGGAGAAAATAAAGAAACCACAAAAAAGAAATATAAATTCATAATAAAATGCTTAAAAATTATCTTCTTATCACTAATCTCATTATTATAATCATATCACAATGCATATTTCCCCTCAAATTTCCTAAGTCATTACAACTTCTTAATCAACTTAATTTCTTCTACAAATTAGGCATCCTTGTTACTGTGCTCCTCTATTTGTAGTATTGGATTTAATTTATTTTATTTTCGCTTAGTTACAATTTGTCAATTGCATAAATACTTTTCCTTCTGTGTATTCTTTGTCCCATAAATACACTTCCTTCTCTATATTCTTTGTCCCATAAATACTCTTCTTTCTTTGTATTCTTTATCCTTTGGCATCACATCATTAAAATACCAATTCTCTTCTATCATCAACCAATTAATCTTCTAATTCAGATATATTGAAAATAGAAATAATCAAAGCTTTTATTTTTAATACTTTAAAATTTTAAAAATGGTTTATTGTTACAGAATGACGTTTTTGTTTTGTATTGTTAGGCAGTGTTGGAATTTGGTTTTCATTCTACTCGAAAGATTATTATTTTTTTACATTTTGGGTTTTTATATTACCCATTATGAAATGTTTTGTTTAAAATTTTACTCTTTAACAATGAAGTCTTCCTAAAAAAATTGTCCTTCAATAATTTTATTGTGCCAATTTAAAAAAAATGTCCTTCAATATTTAATTTTGTTAATTTTTTTTTGAAATAATATTTATTTTCTTAACATTTTTATATTAAAATTAAAATGATGATTATTAAATTAATTTATCTTTAATTTGTGAGAAAAGATTCAAGGTGAGAAAACAACTTTTTCCAAAAATTTATTTTGACAATTATAAATTAATGAAAAATTATTTTTGCAAATAATATATATGATTAATCGTAAAACATTCATTCCAATATGCCCACTAGAAAGCTATATAACTATAAGACAATCATTACAATGGTAAAAGGCATTATTATTGATGGCATGTGCAATCGGATTGTTTTGAAAGATGCAAGTCTCTCTGTAAATTGATGGCATGTATAATCGAAATCCATATTTTTAAATAGATGCAAGTTTCTGTAAATCGAATTGTTATAAATAATAATGATGAATGCAAGACTAATATAGTTCTGAATGCTTTTATTTTTTTTCGTATTATTTGTTTAAGTATCGTTTATTCTACAAAAATGCATTTCATTCCAAATGTTGCACACATATTTCATGTCTCTCAATGCCTTATTTAGTACTTGCCTTCATTTAAACTTTGCATCTGTCAATGAAATTGAACCATTAGAGAAATATAAGATATGTTCATTTCAATTTCAATGGGAGTTGGAGAATTAACCAATACTTTTTGAGTTTGAATCAAAATTATGGGATAAATCACTAAATACACACGCTAGCTACACATTACTGATGTTATTTAAAATTATTAAAAAATACACAAAAATATATTATAATGTTTCTTCAAAATCATATATTTCAAGTAAATATTTGAATCTAAACAAATCACTAAATATAATACCAAAAAAATAGTGCAGGCATTACCTTTGATAATGCAGATAACTCTCAAAATCTGTCTCCAAGGCCCTCCAACTCCCAACAGTGTTGTAGCATGCTAATGTAATCAATGAGCATTGAGTATTGAAATTTGTAGACTGTAGACACTCATTTTGCAATAATAAAAAAGTAAAAAAAAATTAAAAAATCATTGAGTTAAATGATTTTTTTTCATTTTTAGGAAAAATCAACGCAACTTGCAAATGAAAAGACATGGAAATAATTCTAATTTAATAGGTGTTTCTATTTTTATTTTCTAAATGTATGGTTTGGAAGTTAGAATTTACAAAATATACTTTTATATAAAAATAAATATATTAATACTACTAGTAAATTAGTAATATAAGGACGGTCTAGAAATTTTATTGCCCTTCAAAGACATGTTTTAGAAATTTTCTTACCCTTCACAAATGACGATTAACCAAAATTTTAAACCGTATTTGACTGCCAAAATGCCCCATAAATTCCATCAGTGTTGTTGATAGGTAAACATTTTGTTTCCATTTTAAATCAAGTTATTTTCACATGATGGTTATTTAAATTAAATGGTAAGATATTTACTTTTACATCAAGTTATTTTCACACGATGGTTATTTAAATTAAATGGTAAGATATTTAATTTTACATCAGCATAGATCTATCTAAATCCTCATCTATTAAGCACCGAAAGGGATTCAATTTCTTGAAGTGTAATTTTTTTATATATTAAGAAAAAATTTACCCCTCAAGAAATTGGATCCCTCTTGGTGCTTAATAGATCCGGGTTTAAGATGGATCTATGTTGGTTTTATTTTTTTCTTATGAGTTGACATGAAAATTTTTAATTGTTGATAAGTTATGAGCCGACATGGTAATGTTACGTTATGACAAACATGACAACATCTCCCCCATATTGGGTTGTAAGCAACATCTCCCCCATATTGGGTTGTAAGCAACATCTCCCCCCATACTGAGTTGTAAGGGACTAGTTGGTTTGGTTTAGAGTTTTATTTCCGTGCTCAAAAAGCTTGGAGAGGATTGTTCCTAAATTACTATAATTTTGATGAGATAGAAGGTTAGACATGTTCATATTGTAACAAAAATTTTGAAACTGAGATCTTATGTGGGTGTACAGAGGGAAATCTAAGAGGAAGTGATTTTCATCCTCAACACTCATAGTCTCACAAAGATGACAGCTCCTTTCATCCCACTGAGGTTTAGGAAAAGTCTAATGCCCTGTTTCTCATTGTGCAACTCATGACAGTTCATTCTTATTTTAACTATGTGAATCTTCTTCTTTACGCTAGGTAAAACAAAGAGATAATTTTGATCTTCAAGATTAGGGTTAATGACCTCCTTGTAATATCTTTATTTTATTTTATCCTGAAAATTTTCATAACACCACATGTTTTCTTTGAACTTTGAAGTAATAATATTTTTATTATCATCTATATTTTGCAAAGTGACATTTTTGTCAATCCTCAACATATTTAACCAAGACATGGCATCTTTATGCAAGCCTCACTTGAGCCTTACGTGGTTTTGAGTGGAATTTAAAGCAAATTTTGGAAGTCTCTGGTCTCCCAAGTTATTTAATTTCTCGTGTACATTAGGTACCTAGTCATAGCTATGCTCTTAATGGGGAAAGACCCACTTCAATGAGGAGAATAGGATATGGCATATTGTTTTTAATTCTAAGATTGTAAGTTAGAAAATGCTAATGGATTTGCTCAATCCTTCTCCAAGATTCTCTAGAGAAGCTACAACCCAAACTTCACACCCATACAAGAGAACGAGAGTGACGAGAGTTTCAAAGAGGAATTTGTTTTTATCCCACATCGCAAGGTTTGATGACTTACAATTATTTTCAAGACCAGAATAATCTTTCCACCCTCCATTGATCCTTTTCACGATGTTGTAATTCTATTTAAGATTGTGATGGATATCAATCCTAATATATTTGTAGGAAGTAACTTCCTCCAAGTTGTTATTATCATACAAAAAATTAGCGTAAGTGACCTTATTAGATTTTAGCAACATAACTTTGGTTTTGTTAGTATTAACGATCATGACCGTACTAGAGAACAAATCCTTGAAAATTCTTAATTTCTTATCAAGATTGGAGGGACACCCTTCCAGAAGAACAATATCATCAGCATAAAGAAGGAGGATGATGACAATTCTCGTTAACGTCATGCCAATGTAGCCTACCTCTACTAAACAACCTTCTAACTTATCAATGTATATACCAAAAAGGGTAAATGAGAGGGGGAAACCTTGCTTAAATCTTATATTACAATTAATATCTTCCAACCAACCCTCGGTGTTCTTAAACTTGAAAATGACATTCTCATGCAACCTTATTGCAATGGCTCTCAACTCGAAATGAACATTTAACTCTTCTAATATTTTCCACAAGTTATTTCTAGGCATTGTATCAAAAATTTTCCTAAATTCCACAAAGAAGCAAAGGAGATTAAGCTTATTATTGCGACATTCCTCCGTAATGATCCTAAGAGTAATGATGTGGTCTATGGTGGAATAATACCTTCTAAAACCAGATTTTCCTTTAGCCATTTTACCTTAACTTTCTAGCCATATGTTGATCGTATTTTCCAAAATAATACCATATAACACCACTAAGAGAGGGATAATTATAATGGCCCTATAATTAGAGGGGTTATCTTTATCATTGGTTTTAAAAATTGGTACAATAAGACTCTGAGTCCAAGGTTTAGGGAAACCTTGCTTGATTGGTAGACTGAAGCTCGATTCTAACTTACATTGTATTTATTTAACATACACTGTATTTATTTAACATACATTTTTATCTATTTTCTATTTTCTATATTTAACCTATAACATATATATTGTGGATTCTAACCACTTTATGTGTCAAAGACAAAGTTTTTATTTATTAAGCTAAAATCTTGGTTCCCACTTTTCACTACTCAACTTGCCTCGTTCAAGCAGATGGCTACAAACTTAATCAATCTTGAAAGCCTATAATCCATAACTAAACATTGATGAAAATATGTAACCCTAATTTATGCTTTCCTCTTCTCTCTATCCTCCCTTTCCTGACATATCCTAATCTTCTCTTTTTCCCTCTTTTTGAGTAAATTCTAAACCTTCCTCTTCTCTTCTTACTAAATTTTAATTAAGTTTGTTTTCTCTCACTAAAATGATTACTTGATATTTAATTAATTCTCCATCACTATACTTGTCTTAACCAATGTTGTTTTCACTTTTATTTTTTTCTTAAGAAAAATAAATAACTCACATATTCTTTATCTTTTAATAAATTTCTCTCTTTTTTTAACATTTTAAAGTTTTTTAACATTTTTAATTTTTTTACCATTAATAGTTATTTTTCATTTATTTTATCTTCTCCACTTTAACCTACCATTATTATTTTATTATAACCTTCTAATTAATCTTCAACCGTTATTACTCTCAAACTCTATTTATCTAACTAAATTCCACTTTTCTCCACATTATGACGAGCTTGATCCAAACCCACGACCATGATTATGAGAGGAGTTTCCACCTGAAACCTTGGGAATTTAGTTACACTCATTCTAATGTGTTCCATCGGGGTAGATAATTGCCCCTCCCACTCACAATGCCCCTGTATTTCCTTTAGAGGCTCTGTCAAAAAGAAAAATCAGAACTATTGCTTTTTGTAGCCAAATGGAGAAATCTTTATTTGTTACTCTTATCTTCCAATTCTCGATTTGTTTAGGTTTAAGACCTTAGAGATGTCTAGGAGAGTATCGTGTCCCTGCCATACATATCTTTTCAGAGTCCGAGAGCTCATCTAAGATTTTGGCTGAGATTCCTCTTGCATTGAGAGCTTCTATCATAAGAGATTTGGCTTGGGTGGCTGCTTGCTTTGACTTCAATAGATCTCCTTGAAAAATTTCCATGTTATGAGAAAGCAATATTTTCCAGCAGAAGTATTTTGGTAAAGAAAAACAATAACATTTTAAGATACTTTTGACTTGAAGGGAGCTCGATAGATAGGCTTTCCAGTTGTGGAACATGGTTCTCCAACACCGTGGGATATGTGAGATGCCTCCGAAATTTTCTAGGGTTGTTTTCCAGACTTCTAGTGAATATTCACATTCTTGGAAGAGATGTCTGGCTGATTCCTCTGCTCGATTGCACAACACACACCTTGTGGGGCCTACAAAGCCTATTTTCTTTAGGTTCTCCTGTGTAAGAATTTTGTCATGGGCCATGAGCGAACAAAAATCATCATTCTTGGGAAGTCCATCTTTATTCCATATTTTGTTCCAAATTGGGGAAGCAGGAAGAGTTGGATAGGAGGATAGGAGCAATTGATATCCATCTTTAACTTGGTATCCTTGAGGGTGCCACCTCCATTTTAGCTCGTCTTTCGTCTTTTTTCATTTTGATTATATGGGGCCGATACTTTGATCGTTGACAAGAAGAGCATTTTATGTTCTTTGAGAGGGTCTGGGACATCGTTCAAGTTCCATCCATTCTAACTACCAGTTGCTTCGTCCCATTGTGAAATATCTGCCAACGTTCGCTTCCCTTGTGATATGAAATGGATATGGAGCTCTGCTAGTTCCCATCGAATCGCTTCTGTCAAGTCCGGTGCATAGGAGTCTACCCAAAGGTCAATTGATTTGTCATTTCCATCGTTCTAGCTGATATGTTGCGTAATGATGGGGGCAGATACTTTGCATACATTCCAAATGCTGGAACCTACTCCTTTCCACTCTATGTGATCAACGTGTCTGCCACTGAAATTTGGGATGTATTTCTTCCGGAATGTTGTTTTCCACCATTTGTCTCCTTCATTTATGGTTTTCCATACTATCTTGGCACCCAACTCCAGATTCACTAGGAGCACCCCAATTCCTCCACTGGGTTTTGGAGAATGGACAATGTTCCAATTCAGCAGGTGGAATTTTTTGGTATTAGTTTTCCAACCTGCCCATAAGAATTTCCTTATGAGAGCACTTATCTGGATAAAAATTCTTTTGGGAGCAAAATGTCCTAAGCATTGATAGATTGGGAGTGCAGTGAGGACATATTTTACCAAATTTATGTGGATTGAAAGGTTTAGCCATTGTAACGTACCCCACGTTACACATATACATATCTACAATGTATAAGACTATAAACCCATGCAATTAAAAATTTCTTTTAAGCATCCAATTAACAGCTTCATTAATCTCATTGTTTTTCCATAAGCATAATTCATACAAAAGACTCTCAATCAGGCATTCAAACTTCGTAACCAGGTTTATTCCTATCATTCTATGAACAAGACATGAGCCATCCATTCATCAATGAGGTAGTGACAGCGTACTGCATACATGTACTACATAAACGAAGTTTAACCATACATATTTCACATGCAAGATCCATAATACAGGTTTCTCATGCAATTGAAGGAATCATTCAAGAGTACAGCCTTCTACATAAGCTTAAGCATAACATAATTATGGCTCACATATAATTACACATTCATTCAACAGTTTGAACATAACAAGCATAATAAAACACATGAACATTATAATTCATACACAGATACACTTATTTGAATTTCACATGAATGTGGCAACTAGATGCATGTGAGCCACGCTCCACCCAACCTTAGAGCTTGCCCATCCTGTACTATTTCAGCTCCCAAGTTCACCCCCGAGCCAAGATCCAGACATTAACCAGAGATATCTCACCAATTTTTCCCCAACTCACTCTCAGAGTCTAAGGTGGAATTAATGGAGGTAAAAGATATAAATAGGGTTCAACAAACAACAGTTTGGTAACCAATTCCTTGTCAATTCCACAATTGACCCAACCGAGTTCCTTCCCAAAATGCACAACGACACACTTCACCGCAAACGTCGGGATTCCCTCTGGGTCTCATGCTTAATTGTCAATTTACTGGTATATGCAACCAAGGAAATCATGGCCAAAATGGTTTAATTTAACAATTCGGGTTCAGGTTCATCACATGGAATTCTTCCCAAATTTTCTTCGCTCTCTCCAGAACTCATAGACACAGAGTGATACTCTTCACTGTCCCTGCCTGCATTCCCTTTCCTGGATTTTCGCACTTATTCTCACTCAACAGACACACCCCCTGTGCTCTGCGTGCATCCCCTTGACTCCTACCACCCAGGCCATGCCTAGTGTTGGTTTATATACTGTTCTAGAGGTTTCCAATGTAGACCCAGGTTCTTAGCGGTTCGAGGAACCAACAAAACCCCTTTTCACTGGCCCTTTCGGCAACAACCTGCGAACAGGCCGAGGTATCACCCGAGGCGAAGGTATGGGGGAGCTGCGGAATCAGGTTTCCACAACTAAGTGATGAGTTTTTTTAACACAGATCTGATAAACAACGCATCGTGGATCCTGCGCCGCGGACTTGGCGTTTATACAGGTTAAGATGCTGTACCACCCGCGCATCCAAGGGCTGCACGATGTAGATCTTATTCAATAGTAGGTCAGCGCCACTGATAGCTACACTGCTTTCTTGAAACTTAACTACTTCAATTAACGAGACTTTAACGAATATTATGCATCCACTGTTACCTCGTAGTATTTGTCTTATGAGTTATGCAATATGACAACATAATACCCTACGCACTTCCGGTGTTGCGCACAACAAATATATTTTCCGTTAAGTGATTGCTCGACCAATTCATACATTCACATACTTAGAAATACTTGTTCATATGACATTCATCCATGCATATGCGGCACTTAACATATTATTCCCATTCTCATTCTTTTGGTGAATACATATAAAAGTAAAACACATAAGCTCACAAGCATAAGCTCAAACAATCATCGGAAGTACATAAGTAAGTGCAACACATATATACAATCACACTACACAAGATTTAACGTGGTTCACCCCCAGGATGGAGGCTACGTCCAAAAGAACTATTGTTGTATTAGTATTTGGGAAGGGTACAACAGTTCTTGTCTGCGCACTCAGGTGCAGACTCTCTTCTCTCTCAATAGGCCTCTACGCACATAGCTTGCAGAGCCTTTACAAATTGTCTCTCAACATAATATTTTCTCAATAATAATCAACAATATAGAATCAACAACAACAACAACAACAATCCTTTCCATTACAAAATGTGCATTATTTATAGATCATGCCTGTAGGTCATGTCTTTACAATGCATCGAAAAAAACCTAAGGTTCCCAAAATTGGTGCGGATACCCGCCACCCTACCTGTCATCGTCTCCAGGTTAGTCTACTTGCTTCAGCCGCCTGACTGGGCCACACATGACTCTAACGGCCTTCTGACAGCCGTAGTCATCACAAAACGGTTGCATTGCATCATGGCCTGTCACTTTCATCCCTTTAGCCTGCCTGTCATCATCGAGTTAGTGGCCTAGCTCCTTAACTGCTTGCCGCCACTCCCTTTTACGGGTCGCTTTCCTCATCCTTCATTCTGCTTCTTACCCAAAATAGGTCGCTCACTCAGCTCGACCTTCCTCTATACTCTTTTACCAAAAGTAGTTGTTGT
This sequence comes from Larix kaempferi, assembly GCA_027924585.1. Classification (NCBI taxonomy): domain Eukaryota; kingdom Viridiplantae; phylum Streptophyta; class Pinopsida; order Pinales; family Pinaceae; genus Larix; species Larix kaempferi. Next base: position 1,967,840 of record BSBM01000499.1, read on the forward strand.
GTAGGCCTGCGCACCAGCACTACTGCGTCAAAACTGCATATGTACTCCGAGCTGTGCATTCCTCAAAATCATGTCTTCTGACTTCGCAACCCAAAAGCTGCGCAGCTCCCAAAATTGTGTCCTTGTCAAAATTGTGCCTACTTGGGCCACTTCCAATAGGCCCCTAACACTGACTTGTGGCTTGTCCCGAGCCACTTCAGTCTAGCTGCTCCATCTGCGCCTCCTTTGAGATTCCTGATCGGGAAGTGAAGTCTTGAACAGTTGCACTCAACCTTGCAACTACTTCCTTTATTTCCCGCTCATATCCTTTAACCATTTTTAGCATTTCATCCATGGTCGGCTCTTCAATTTGCTCCTTGACTTTGGCCTCTGTTGCCTGAAGGTCTTGCAACCTTATTTCATCTATCAAGGTGAGTGCTTCTTCCTGTAATGGTTGTAACCTCGCAGAGGTTTCAGCTTCCATTTCTCTTAAGGCCTCGAGATCCTTTCTAAGTATTTTGGTTTGCTCAAAGGCGTTCCTCTTCTGTCGGACCGACAAGTCCTTCATGGAAGCATCCGTGGAATCCACTTCCTGCTGCTTCCGCTAGATGTCATCGTGAATCTTTTGCAGCTCCGGTTCGTCCTGTAATATGCTCCATATATTTGAAACATCATCTAACAGGATTTGGCATTGTTCTACTGCTGCGCAGAGGCCCTCAGTGCCTCTTCTCTAGCTTCTTCCGCCTGATGCGCTATGTCAATTGGTCGTCGTGCTTCCAGTTCAATGATCTCCGCCTGATGGGTGGCTTCCATCTCTGTAATATTCTTCGCATGGGAAATTTCCAATCCCCTCATCCTTTCCTGCAAACTATCAACGGCAGCGTCGATCTGTAGGATAACCGCCTCAACTTCTAATTCTTCTTCAACTTCGGGGAGTCGTGCATATACTGTTGACACTGCACCTTTTATCCTGCGCTGCTTTTCCTACATGCGTAGAATTTCCCTTTCCTTCTGCTCACATTCTCCTTGTAATTCCCTGTCATTTTCTTCATATTGATGGTGCAGGTTGTGCAAGACAATGTCTCGCTTGTGAATTTCATGGGATATTTGGGTATGCAACTGGTGCAACCCCTCAGCTGGTAGCATAGCTATGTTAAGTTCCAGCTACTCAAGCAGCCTCACAGTTTATTTCATCTCATCTGTCAGGAACATAATGGACCCTGGCACAATCTTGACAATGCGCATCTGTGTTGTAAAGGTAGGTGACCTGCACATCGGCTCACTTGGCTCCTCCAAGTGGTCATCATGGTCTGGCTCCTTAGTCAAGTCACGATGGACTTGTTCCATCCGTAAGACCAGACTAGTCAGTTTATTGATATTTTCTCTGACCTCTGCTTGAGCCGGTTCTTCCTTATCTTCTAGGTGCACTGACACCCGCGATGCTATTTGTTCATAGTCATCATCATGGAGCATTCTATCAAGCGATAGTTTGTTAGCTTTGGATTTCTTCTTTTGTGGCTTCTCCGACGTCTGTGTAGCCGGTTCCTTTCTTTTCTCTCCAAACTGCGGCGCAGGTGTTTGGACTGGTGTGCTTTGGACCTCTGGGTTCTTGTCCATTCGGTCCCCCTCGTCTTCCTCCGAAGACGTAGTGATAAAAGTATCCGGTGCATCTTCTTTCCAGCTATACGGCCAGTTCTCAATGATTAGCTCGATCATTGGTTGTCGAACCATGCCTCTGTTGTCAGGCGCGACTGTATGTGTATACAGTGTAAGCCAGTCTTGAAAATCATCTTGGGCCTATACTTGTATGTTACCTCCTTCGTGATGCACGAGATCTTCTCTATAACTGCGCATAACTGCTCAAAATAGGTCAGGAATTGCAGATCGTTGAGTCGTTGCTTCTCTGGACTTGTGGACTCCCACATGTTCGCGAAGCAGACTGCGCGGTAGTCCTCTGCTGCTACCAACAGGCCATTCTGATGCGCAGGTTCTTTCCAACCTATGAAAGCAATAAGTATTAGCAACCAGCTAAAGTGGAAGGGTAACCCCTTGTCCTGGGTATCCTCTATATCCAACAAAAACTCATTGAGAAGAAATTTTTCCAAATTATACTCATGTCCATCCATGGCTTTGGCTGCTAGGGACACAGCTGATGCGTTCACTTCCTTTGGCCTTTCCTTCCTTAGCAACCTCCCTACCAGTAATTGAATAGTGAACCGTAGGGGTTCAATTGTGATTGAATCAGTTTCGTATCCTCGATTTCCTCTTACCAATTTAAACTCCGCCTGTATCTTCGCGGCTAGTTCCTGGTCGTCTTTCTTGTCGACGAATTCTGCAGTAGGGTTGTTGCCCTTCTTACTCAAACCAGTAATCCTTGCTATCAATTCAACAATGATATTGACCTTGAAGTCCAGCCAGATGTATCCCTAGTGCGTACAAGATAGCAGCGTACGCACCACAGCCTTGCATTCTTTGCTGCAGTAGAAATGTGGGATCCTCAGCAGGTTGAGTAGACCGGACTAGGCCAATGGAAATGCCCAGTCCATTGGAACAACCTCTGTGTGCTTTGTGGTTGTGCCGTCTTTGCTACACATGAACTTATCCGAATGTAGGTGCGGGACTTTATCAGCATCCATTAAATCGTGATCAGCAAACTTGCAGGTAGGAGTTCTTCCAAGCAAATCCTCCTTAGTCCGGACGTGCTTCAACATCGACGGCAATGGGATGTTGCATTTCGCGTTATTCTCCAAGTGCCTTTCCGGGGCATCACTCTTCCGCGGGTTGATATACTCTGGGATGAGCCACACAGGTGGTGGCGAGCTCCCCTATGGAGCCGCCGGCTTAGAAGCATCTGGTGCCTTAGATTGTTCCTGTGCGGAAGCTGGGTGCTTGTCTTTCTTCTGTTGTCTCGGCTGGTTCGGCTTCGGGCTCCTGGACGATCCACCCAATTTTGGTGTTGTCTGCTTTGGCGGCGTCTTCATCACTCCACTTATACCAGAACGTTGGAAAGTGCCAAGGATCTCCTCTAAGGTCTGCTCTTCGGACATAAAATCAATGAATACTTCGGCTTCTAGTTGCTAAGTGGTTACAATCTTCATAGTTCATAAAATTTCATACTCACGGTAACATGCATAAGGAGGAGTTGGCGAATATTATAGAGCCATTACCCAAAGGTTTTCCTTCATCATTTAACTTAGGGACTTAATGTTGCATCCATTTGAAAAATCTCGGCTGGATCTGCAGCTTATGTTACATTTGAAGGTACCGGGAACAACTAGACTAGGCATTAAGTGCTAGGTGTGCTGGACGAGATCTCGCTGGCATCTTGATCTTTTCTACCGTAAAATATGTCAAGTCAGATTAACTTTCCTTAAATGATGAAGTGTAATGGTACTGGCAGCCGTATGACATCCTGGCGGGTAATTAAATGTCCAGTCCATTGCCCGGATCCCGTTACGATCTCAATCATTTCGGTCTTTATTACGCCCGAACGGATAGGATATTCCTTTAATGCGTGGTTGTGTCAATGCCGCCCTTTATTTTTTGAATAACGGCTTGCTAAATGGCTGAGTGTTGTCACGGTCACTAACTTCCGTCATGATACGCTGGAGGTTCTGACATTTTGCTTTGCTGGCGTCCCTTGCCCTCGTGTCTTCAACTGCATAACTGCGCTATGGATATATGCCTTACGTCGCAGCTACTTGTAGTCCATCATCGTCCTTTCCCTTTTGACCGACGCAACCATCTTTCCTGCTTCACATTGTGCAGTTCTTGGCTATGGGGTTTGTACTTTCTCTTCCTTCTTTGGGTGGCGCAGCTACCTTTCTAATCTTTTGAGCAGCGCGGTCCTTCTTTTCCTTCTCTTTTTCTCTCTCTTTTTATTTATTTTTTATTTTTTTATTTTTTTATTTTTTACAGAGGGTGTTGCAAGGTAGGGCTATCCCGATAGGGTTTTAGCCTACTTCCGTTGACTAATATAGGTAAATTGTCTCCTGCTAACATGGCTAACTGAGTTGCACCGCCGTTAGTAACATGCACAACAGTATATGGACCAAGCCAATCCATTTTAAACTTTCCAGGAAACTTCGTAAATTTGCTATCATACAGGAGGACTAGATCACCTACCTAAAAAGACTTGTTCTTGATATAGCAATCATGCCATGCTTTTTATCGATCTTTCTACACTTGCTGGTGAAATCCTGCGATGAAGTGATCTTCCTCCAACCCAACCAAGTGTAGAAGTCTTTCTTCTAGTGCCTCTTGGTCTTCCATGCCTATAAAAGCAGCTATCCTTAAATTGGGAACAATGTATTCCATTGGAATTATTGCCTCCTTCTTATAGGCCAATCTAAAAGGGGTGGCCTGTCGATTTCTTGCATGTGGTTATGTATGCCCATAATATAGTTGGAATGAGCAAGTCCCAGTCATCCCGATTCACATTGCATACCTTAGTGAGTGCATGCTCCAACACTTTATTGAAAGCTTCCATAGTTCCATTTGCTTGTGGATGGTATGGTGTACTTCTCTGGTGGTGAATGTGGAACTCCTCAGTTAGTGCTTCAATCATTCTATTCAGAAAGTGAGTTCCCTGGTCACTCATCAAGATCTTCGGGCATCCAAACCTCGTAAGGATGTCTTCAAATATGAACTACGTGGTAGTACCTGTGCTACAGCCTTTTACTGGCTTTGCTTCTTCCCATCTGGTGAGATAATCTATGGAAGTGATGATGTATCTTGCGCCAGTCCTCTTTCCTAGTGGGTTTATAGGTCCCACGAAATCAATGGCCCATTTCTCAAAGGCCTGAAGGGTCAACTGCGGATTGAGTGGAATTTCGTCCCTGCGCGATGGTCTTCCTATCCTCTAGTAGACATCGCAGTTCTGGCAATGTTCCTTTGCGTCTTTGTGAATCGTAGGCCACCATAGCCCTGCCCGCAATATATTTCGCGCAGTGGCTCTTCCTACATAGTGATTTCCCGCTTCCCCTGAATTTGCATCCTCCAATATGAATGGCTTCTCGTTTTTTAGAACACACCTGCACAGTACTTCATCCGGTCCTAATTTGTATAACTGACCTGCGATTATGGTGAAGTCTGTTGCTCTTACTACCAGTTGCTTCCTCTGCTACGTAGTAAACTCTATGGGTGCCAACCTAGTAGTCAAGAAGTCTATGATATCTTTATAGTAGTCGTCAGCAATCTGAATAGCAAACAACTGCACATCAGGTAGATTGTCTTCGAGGTTCATAGGTTCTTCTCCTTACTCGATCCTTGACAGATGATCAGGTCCTAAGTTCAATCTGCCATGCTTAGCTACTATTTCAAAGTCATACTCCTGAAAGAGTAACAACCATTTGCAGATTCGCCCCCCTAACACTGGCTTGTTGACCAGGTATTTCCAAGCAGAATGGTCAGTGAATATAGAGAAGTGCGCACCAAGCAAATAGTGCCTGAAATTCTGCAGTGCATAGACCATAGCTAGGCCTTCTCTCTCAGTAGTGGTATAATTCTTCTCTGCAGATGAGAGCTTGCGGCTTGAAAATGCAATGGGGTGGTCAATACCTCCTTCTCCTGGCTGAGCTATTACAACGCCCAATGCTATACATGAAGCATCGACATGGACATGGAATGGCTTCTCCTGGTCGGGAAAAACTAGAATTGGCACAGTTACCATTTTCTCTTTTAATGTGTCAAATCCTTGTTCACATTCTGCATTCCAGATGAACTGCGCATCTTTCTTCAGCAGCTTCTCCATGGGCGCGGTTATCTGCGCATAACCCTTTATGAACTTCCTTTAGTAACCCGTATGCTCCAACGTAGTGCGTAGCTGCTTGACTAAATTTGGTGTTGGCAGGTTTACAATAACTGCGATCTTCGCAAGGTCAACCATCAAGCCCTGTTTGCACACAATGTGCCCCAACAGAATTCCACAGGGTACACAAAAAATACACTTCTTCAATTTTAATGACATTTGATGCTGTCTACACTTTTCTAGCATCAATCTGAGGTTTGTGCAATGGTCCTTCAACAACCCAAATACTGTCCAATCATCAAAATAAGCTTCTAAAAATTTATGCATGAAATCCTTAAATGATGCAACCACAACTCTCGAAAAGATGGAAGGGGCATTCTTCAGACCAAATGGCATCACTATGTATTGGAAGGACCCCTATTCAGTGGCAAAAGTAGTCTTGTGTCTATCCGCGGGATCAATTCTTATCTGATGATATCCCAAAAATCCATCAGTAAATGAATATGCCTCATTTCCTCCAACGTTATCGAGGACCTCATTAGTGAAGGGAGTAGGAAATGGGTCATGCATCGAAGCATCGTTCAATTTTCTAAGGTCCACACAGATCCTGATCTCGCCTTTCGTCTTTTTGTCTTGGACAACCATAAGGCTTATCCACTCAGATTCTTCAACTGGCTTGATGATCCCTGCGTCGAGCATCTTATCGAGTTTTGCCTTGACTCTTTCTTTGTATCGTAGATTCAGTCTATATGGCCTTTTCTTAACAGGATTTGCACCTGGCTTAAGAGGTATCTTCATCACCCCTAAGTCTCCCAGAATGCCCTTCATCTCTGTAAACTTTGTTGGGAATAAATGATGATACTCATGTAACAGGTCTGCGATCTCCGCGACCGTCTAATCATCCCAGTTGTCTCCAATAGACACGAACTTCGGCTCTTCGTTGGTGCCAATGTTCACTTTCTTTGTTTTCACAAGTCCACTCATGTCTGGAATTTCCAACGGAGGTCCCTCTACCTCGCGCGCACCTTCTGACTCGGGTATGTTTATGTTGCGCGGGTCCTCCTCGTCACTTTCTTCTTTATCTTCAACCTCCTCAGCTAGATTATAACAATCCATGGCATGCTCTATCTGTTCCTTCCATTCTAGCTGTAGGCTTGCAGGTACACTGTCAGCTCCAAATAATTCCTCCAATGTCATGTTTCTATGTGGAAATTCCGGTCTAAATATTCTTTCCTTAATAATCTGCAAAACGTCATTTATGGTAGGACTCTCGTCTTCAAAATTGAAGCTCTTCTGGAAGTGCGCAGTCAGGGTAGGACAATCTATAGTTTCCCTGCCAACTCCATATCTAGGTACCACTTCTTCGGAATTTCTTCCACCAGCGTGTGCAAAAACAAATGCACCCATTCTGTCTGTGGTCTCTCCTGCCATGCTTGTGAGAAGATCTCAATATGATCCCTTGGAACTTTCTGTCCATTATATTTTTAAAAGGACAGTGTGACCTTGTCAGCAAACCTGATCTGCATCTTGATTCTGCAGTAATCCCATGTGGTTAATGTCTGCTTGCGCAACCCACCATCTGGCAGGTGTCTCACGCAGTTCCATGTGTAGTGCTGGTAAGCGATGCTCATCTGCAATTGCTACAGTATATTCTTTGATAAAGGAGTAAACATTAGCTAAACCATCATAGATGGGAATTGGGATTACCTCCTTTCCACTCCAGTGTAGTGACTTTGTAACCTGCATGCATCTTCTTGCAGATACTTCATGCATACGACTTTTCCAGTTCTCTAATCCCGCGTCAGAGTCTAATATGCAAGAGCTGTCGCACCTCCAACTGAGTGTTCCGTCTGCAGTAGGATTAATATAGTCTTCCTGGTTCGCAGTCATTTTGTAAAGACGGTCAAGATCCTGCACTCTGGATTCTTCCTGAATTGGCTCACTGTATCGGTATCCATCTATAGGGTCCAGTGGTGAGATTACCCTGAGATGCTTTCCTTTGAAGATCATCTTCTTTGTCTTCAAGTTTATGATAGCGAGGTTATCCATAGCCCAGTCTATCCCCAGCAGCGCAGGATAAGGATGACTATCATCCACAATCTCGATAACCTCGAAATCTGCGTGACTTTGCACTCCATCAATGTCAACAATAACGTTGGCTAACCTTCCAAAAGGTATGACTTTCTCCTGATTGGCCATTCTCAACTGGATAAGTGACCATAACAACTTTGGTCTCCCCATCTGCTGCCATGTCAGTTTAGTTAAGACATTTACTTCACGTCCCAGATCAAGGACGATCTCATCCATTTCATAGTCTCCTATATGTGCACTGAATCTCATTTCTTGGCCTGATCTTTTGTGTTTCTTGATCTGGTGAATTGCGCTATCGGTAGTCTCCATCTTGCTCTGTGGTTCGTATTGACTTAACAATTTTTGCAACTCCGCTATAGCGTCTGTGCTCTTCAACAACTTCATGCAGCTCCTTAGAAACAGCGCAACAGAGGTGCCTATCTCTGTTGTGGTGCTTGTTTTGTCATAAGAAGCCGGCATATCTTCTATATATGGTGTTTCGTTGCGCAACGATATTCTTGGCGACCTGGGTGTTGACTCTTTGAAGATATCCCGCGCTTCTTCAAAGACTTCTCTGTTTTTCTCTAAGTTGAAAGCAGGTGCTTTCCCATTAGCTTTTCTTATCCATATTGTTTCAAGAGGGATATGCTTAGTGTTGGATTTTCCAGAATTCGAAGCTTCTGCTCCTCTATCTCTCCCTGTCATAACGTCACTTTGCGTCACTACATTGATACTTGGATCCGCAGGTCTCTTCTCTACTGTGATCAACTGAATGTTTGGGTTTGGCGCATCTTGTTGCTTCTGTTTCTACATTTCTTCCTCTAACACTGGGTAGTCTTCAATAACATGATCGAACGATTTACAATAATTACACGTAGTGCATGGGTTGGTACAATCTCTAGATACATGACCTACTTGGCCACAGTTATAACAGATTACTTGACCTCGGCCTCGTCCTTACGCTGGGCCGTTATTCCTTCCTCTCCCGCGGTATCCTTCGCGGCCTCTGTATGCTCCCTGATCATGCTGTGCATTATCTTGTTTATGTGGAGTCTCTTCTTGGACTCTGTATACTCCTCCATACATATGCTCAATATCTTTCTTTCTTTCCAGCATGAGTTCATATGCGCGGAAATTGGACTCATCATGTCCAATTGACTTACAGAAATTACAATATAAGTTTTTAGGTGTTCTTACGTATTTCTGTATTAAGTAGCAGTCCTCTGGCTGGTGTCCTCTAGTTCTGCAAATTTCACACCATGGCCCTTGGTTCAGATTTAATGGGTTCGGTGCACCCATGTTAAGGATTTCCTGGAATAAAGGACAATGATCCTTAGTGTGTCCTTCTCCCTTACAACCTGTACACCATAATTCTTGTCTCTCTTGCTTTCCTTTCTTGATATCATGTAGTTTTAGTGTCAGGTTAGCCAACTGGGTTTGAATCTAAGACATCCCAGTGCTAGTTTCTCTAATAGGTGAAGCTTCTACCTTCATCGCGATCTCCAAGGCTTCTGCCTGCGAAGCCACTTTCTGCTGCATCAATAACAGTCTGATATGGGGAAACATCGCAGCTGTAAACCATTCCTCGTGTTGTTGCGGTGCTATAATGAAGCTTACTTGGTCCAACAATGTCTTAAATTTCTGGTCAAATTCCCAGACTGTTTCATTAGGTTTCTGCTTGATCTCTTTTAAATCTGTTATACACTGTGATTCTGACTTTGGCTTCTTAAATTCTGCTAAGAGTGCAGCCTTGATTTCTACCAGGGTTCTATTCTGTCCCTGCGAATATTTCATGAACCAATGCAAGGCTCTGTCTCTCAATGTTGTGATGAGCTGCGCTCGCTTGACAGCATCATCCTGGACTTGTTTAGCATTCCATATGGCTTCACATAGAAACCAATGCTGATCAGGGTCTTCTAGACCCGTTCCTTTGAATATCGACAGCTTAATATCTTCAGTCATACTTCTTCTAGGTGGTGGAGGGTTCTGCGCAGGTTGTTGAGCAAAGTAAATAAAAGTAGTATTGCGCGGAACGGTCTGACTGCTAGGGATATTCGCGATAGGGGGGTTCTGTGCGATGGAAGACGCGGTGTTCACAAGCGGTGGATTCTGCGGAGTGATAGGCTGATAGGTGGACTATAGAGGTGCGGTTTGGCGATCAGGTTCAGCTTGTGAATCAATGTCTACGTGGAGTCCATGTCCACTGGAATTTTTCTTAGGCATGTATTTATATCTTTTCCCACTTCTTAGATTATGTGTCTCTTCGTCAGACTCACTAAAAATGCTATTGACCATTACATATTCAAAAAGTTCACTGCATTCTAAAAACAACTTTCTAGGCTAAAAGCATTTTAATGTATAAGCTGAGGTTATTCAGGTACTTACCTCTGAATCCCTTGAAAAAATATCTTTCGACTGCGTTGTAAGACTTTAGCATGTCCACAGCGAACTCCGTCACAAAGCTCTGTAATGTACTGTCAACCTATAAGTCGACTACTCTCGTGAATGGGCTGTCTACTGCTTTGATCCTTTCAATAAGCTCTGGTGTACACTTGGTCGGTACGTCTCGCGGGGTACAGTTTCTGTGTTCTGCGAGCCTTGACAACCACTCATGTATCTCATTTCCAAAAGTTTCCCAAAATATTTCGTGAACGTCTTTCCATAGGTATTTATTCAACCATTGGATGTCAGAGAGGTGTGGGTGTCTGTTCTCCTTTCTTGTGAAGTCTCTCTCTGTCTTATCACACCAAGCCAAGATTTCTTTCTTATCTGGATGCCAAACGTCAATACCCAACGAAGCTTCTTCTTCGTTGCACATCACGCCTTCAACTCATCGGAGATTCTTAATCCTAGAAACAGAACCATTTGTTGGCTTATATACTGTTCTAGAGGTTTCTAGTGTAGACTTAGGTTCTTAGAGGTTCTAGGAACCAACAAAACCCCTTTTCATTGGCCCTTTCAGCAACAACCTGCGAACATGCTAAGGGCTCACCTGAGGCAAAGGTATGGGGGAGTTGCGGAATTAGGTTTCCACAGCTAAGTGATGAGTTGTTTAACACAGATTCGATAAACAACGCACCGTGGAGCCTGCGCTGCAGACTTGGCGTTTATACAGGTTAAGATGTTGCGCCACCCACACATTCAAGGGATGTGCGATACAGATCTTATTCAATAGTAGGCCAGCGCCACTGATAGCTGCGTTTCCTTCTTGAAACTTAACTACTTCAATTAACGAGACTTTAACGAATATTATGCATCCAATGTTACCTCATAGTATTTGTCTTATGATTTATGCAATACAACAACATAATACCCTGCGCACTTCCGGTGCTGCGCACAACAAAGATCTTTTCCGTTAAGTGATTGCTCGACCATATCATACATTCACATACTTAGAAATACTTGTTCATACGACATTCATCCATGCATATGCGACACTTAACATATTATTCCTATTCTCATTCTTTTGGTGAATACATATAAAAGTAAAACACATAAGCCGACATGCATAAGCTCAAACATTCATCGTAAGTAAATAAGTAAGTGCAACACATATAAAAAATCACACTACACAAGATTTAACATGGTGCACCCCCAGGATGGAGGCTATGTCCACAAGAACTGTTGTTGTATTAGTCTCTGGGAATGGTACAATAGTTCTTGTCTGCGCACTCAGCTGCAGACTCTCTTCTCTCTCAATAGGCCTCTGGGCACACAGCTTGCAGAGCCTTTACAAAATTGTCTCTCAACAGAATATTTTCTCAATAATAATCAACAATAGAGAATCAACAACAACAACAACCCTTTCCCTTACAAAATATTCCTTATTTATATATCATGCTCGTAGGTCATGTCTTTACAATGCATGGCAAAAACCCTAAGGTTCCCAAAATTGGTGCGGATACCCGCCACCCTGCCTGCCGTCGTCCCCAGGTCACTCCACTTGCTTCGGCCGCCTGACTGGGACACACACGGCTCCAACGGCCTTTTGACAGCCGCAGTCATCACAAAACGATTGCACTGCATCATGCCCTGTCACTTTTTAGCCTTCCTGTCATCATCGAGTTAGTGTCCTAGCTCCTTAACTGCTTGCCACCACTCCCTTTTACGGGTCACTTTCCTCATCCTTCATTCTGCTTCTTACCCAAAATAGGTCGCTCACTCAGCTCGACCTTCCTCTATACTCTTTTACCAAAAGTAGCTGTTGCTCAGGCCTGCGCACCAACACTGCTGCATCAAAACTGCATATGTACTCCGAGCTGTGCATTTCTCAAAATCATGTCTTCTGACTTCACAGCCCAAAAGCTGCGCAGCTCCCAAAAGTGTGTCCTTGTCAAAATTGTGCCTACTTGGGCCATGCCCAACACCTAGCATCAGCATGCCCCACTTCTGCCGGGATCACCGAAGAAAACCCGTGTCCTCCTTTGGGATCCCACATGGCTATCCCAAAGGAATACGTTCCTCCCATCCATAATCACGATTAGCACCAAAATCTCCAGATTAATAATAATTAATTAATAATTAATCCCCCACTAAGAATATGGCTTAGGGGTATGGATTTTGGGTTTATCATAAGGTTTATAGAACAAGGAATTAGGTAACAAGGTACATAAGTCAACCTTACCCCCTCACAACCCTTGGTTAATATCTAGATCTCCTCTTTAGTGTATTGCTCCTCATGCAGCCAACTGGTATTTGTATTAAAATATTATCATTCTATGTACATACTCATAGCCACAATGTTCAAATTACAATAACAGCTCTAACCTGGGCCAGGGGGTGTTACAATTCCCCTCCCCTCAGAGTCTTCATAGTCCATGATGATTAACATTGTATCAAAACATATACAAAATTTTGTTGTTGTAATGTTTTATTATATACACATTTTCAAAATAAATGTGGATACTCTTCCCGCATTATATCTTCTAGTGCCCAAGTAGATTGCTTAGGATTGTAATGGGTCCACTGGACCTTTACCTCTCTGATGACTCTATTCCTGAGTATCCTGCTTCTGGGATCCAATATGCAAATTGGTTGAGCCTGCATTTCCCCTTCTGGTTCCACCTGAAGAACAAACCAATCAAGAACATGATTAATATCATAAGCATACTTATTCAGAAATGAAATATGAAACACAGTATGTATTTTGATAGTGGGAGGTAGTGCTAGATCGTAAGCTACTGATCCCACTCTGCTTAAGATTTCGAATGGTCCACAAAATCTAGCGGCCAATTTCTTGCAATTGCCCAACCGCAAGGAATTTTTCTTGCCTCTGACCTTTAGGAACACCATGTCCCCAACTTGGAATTCTCCGTGTGTCCTTCTTTTATCTGCATAGCTCTTTTGATGATATTGTTCCATTTTCAAATTATGTTTTATCTTTACCACTTGATTTTCAATATCTTGAAGCATTTCAGGCCCAATGATTAACTTGTCTACTGGTTTATCCCAATTGATTGGAACATTACACTGTCTACCGTATAAGGCTTCAAATGGACTTATTTTCAAAGATACTTGATAACCATTATTATAAGCGAATTCCACCAAGTACAGGTACTCTTCCCATTTGCTTGGTTTGTGCATGACATACATCCTAAGCATGTCTTCAATGACTTGATTTACATGCCCAGTCTTCCCATCAGTTTGGGGATGATAAGTTGTGCTTAAATTAAGCTTAGTCCCAAACTCTTTAAACAAACCTTTCCAAAAATTAGAGGTGAATTTTGGATCTCTATCCGACACAATGGATTTTGGAATACCATGCAACCTAGCAATTTATTTCATATAAATCTCAGCAATTTTAGCTACCTTGAAAGTTGATTGAACTAGAATAAAATGGGCTGATTTGGTTAACTTATCAACCACTGCCATGATAGAATCATGCTGCCTCGTGGTTCTCGGCAAACCTGTAATAAAATCAATAGTTACAGTGTCCCATTTCCATTCAGGAATAGGCAATGACTGAAGTAAACCAGTTGGGTATTGATGCTCTGCTTTGACCCTTTTACATTCTAAACACTGAGTAATGTAATTGGCCACCTCCTTTTTCATGTTTGGCCAATAAAAATTCTTCTTTATAGCTGTAATATTTTTCTGATATCAGGGATGTCCTGCATATGGTACATTATGCATTTCCCTTAATATTATTCTTTTCAACTCTTCATGGTTAGGTACATAGATCCTATCCTTAAAATGAAGGATACCATTCTCAGCTACTGCAAAATTGCAGAACTTTAATGCTTTACTTCCTTCTTGCAATGTTGTTGTTACTTGTAAATAATTCTTGTCACTTTTCAAAGCTTCAAGCAATCTGATTTGTAATTCAGAATTCCAAGTGCTGATGGATGAAACATGCATCAGTTGTCCCCTTCTACTGAGTGCATCAACTACTCGATTTTCTTTTCCTTTCAAGTACTTGATCTCAAAATTGAACTCATTTAAGAATTCAACCCACCTAGTTTGTCGGGCATTAAGTTGAGGTTGATCAAACAAATACTTTAAACTATTATGATCAGTTCTTAACTCAAACTTATTTCCTAGAAGACAGTGTCTCCACATGCGAAGTGCATGAAAAATGGCTGCTAGTTCCAAGTCATGAGTAGCATAGTTCTTCTCATGCTCCTTCAACTTCTATGATTCATAGCAAATCACATGTCCTTCCTGCATTAGAACTCCACCCAATCCTTCAAGTGATGCATCGGTACATACCAAAAATTCTTTATCAGGAAATTGCCAATTTACTGGTGTATGCAACCAAGGAAATCGTGGCCAAAACGGTTTAACTTAACAATTCAGGTTCAGGTTCATCACAGGGAATTCTTCACAAGTTTTATCCACTCTCTCTAGAACTCATAGACACATAGTGATACTCTTCACTGTCCCTGTCTGCATTCCCTTTCCTGGATTTTCGCACTTCTTCTCACTCAGCAAACACACCCCCCATGCTTTGCGTGCATCCCCTTGACTCCAACCACCTAGGCCGTGGCTAGCATCAACATGCCCCACTTCTGCTTGGATCACCGAGGCAACCTCGTGTCCTCATTTGGGATCCCACGTGGCTATCCCAAAGGAACATGTTCCTCCCATCCATAATCACGATTAGCCACAAAATATCCAGATTAATAAGAATTAATTAATAATTAATCCCCCACTAAGAATATGGCTTAGGGGTATGGGTTTTGGGTTTATCATAAGGTTTATAGAACAAGGGTTTAGGGAACAAGGTACATAAGTCAACCTTACCCCCTCACAACCCTTGCTTAATATCTGGATCTCCTCTTTAGTGTATTGCTCCTCATGCAACCAGATGGTATTTGTATTAAAATATTATCATGATATGTACATACTCATAGCCACAATGTTCAAATTACAATAACAACTCTAACCTGGGCCAGGGGGTGTTACAACCATCTTGAACCCTAGGAGGAAATGCGGTTTTTGAGCTTTTGGAGAACATTTACCCAATCTTTTGCAAGGAGTGGTCCTTTTGAGAGAGGGAGCCCAAGGTAATGATTTCCATGAGGCAACAAAGGGGAAATACATAATTTGAGATACAGCCCAGAGGGCAACTTCTGGACAGTTCCATCGATATATCTGGCATTTTCTATTGTTTACTCTGGCCCCAAAGGCTTGAAGATAACTGTCCATTTGAGCTTTGAATCTCCTGGCAATTATTATTTTAGAGGCTCCACCCATTAGAAGGGTGTCGTTGATGAACTGAGAGTGATTGATGGTGCACACATTCCTTGCAATTTGCAGTCCTACTAACCTTCCTGTTGATCTTTCCTGTTCTAAATGTCGACCAAAGCCGTTTTCCATGAGAATATAGAGAATAGGGGAGAGAGGATAGCCTTGGTGAAGTCCACTGGATATTTGGAAGAAACTAGATGGGTGACCATTTATCAAAGGAGAGATTCGAGGATAGCTTATGCATGCTTGTATCCACTTGAGCATCTGGGGACTAAATCTGAATCTTTGCAAGACTTGAAGAAGGAATGAATGTTTGACTCGATCAAATGCGTTGGCCATGTTGAGTTTTATAACCATTTCCTTTTCCCCTGTTGAGAAACTTGAGTGTAAGGCTTCTTGAACCAGAATGATGTTGTCTAGAATGTTTCTGCCTGGCATAAGTCCTCCTTGATTTTTAGAGACTAGCTTGGAGAGAAGAGGCTTAATTTAGTAGCTAGAATTTTAATGAGTATTTTATAAGCATTACAAAATGAAATTGGGTGGAATCGATTAAAGGAGATTGGATCTACCTCTTTGGGGATGAGTGAAAGAAACATGAATTTGTGCTTCCTCTTACCTTCCTTGCACTTAGGGCAGTTCAACATTTTGTGTAGATCATATTTGATGATATCCCAACATGCATGATAGAAATGTATTGTAAATACGTCAGGCCCGGGTGCTTTATATGGTTCCAGATTACATATGGCACTATTGATCTCTTCCTTTGTAATGTCTTGATATAGATTTTGATTATCTTCATCTGTGATCAAGCTAGTGATTGCGTTTAGGAAGGTAGTGGCCTCTTCATCATCCGGGACATCCTCCACTTTGTATAGAGAGATGAAGTGCTCCGATCATACCTTCTTTATGGATTCGAAATATCTTAGGACCAATCCATCAGATTGATCAATTTATTTAACTATGTTTTGGTGTATCTGGGCTCAGGCTTGGTTGTGAAAGTACTTGATGTTTCTATCCCCTGAACATAGCCATAGACTATGCGATTTCAACCTCCATTGTTCTTCCTCTGAGTGAAGGACAACATTTAGATCAGTGTTGCATGTCTTTTCAGAATGGAGAAGGTGGGGAGTGACCACTTCTTTTTCAATCTTCTCTTGAATTTTTGTTAGGCTAGAAATGATTTTGTCCTTTTTAACGTATGGCGGGTTGAAATTGAGCTTTTCCCACTCTTTGAGGGACTGTTTTACATTTCACAACTTAGATTCCCACATATAGGAGGGATATCCTTCAACACTCTTTTCCCAATTTTGTGTGATCAAGTCAAAAACTCAGAGCTCTTGAAGCCATAGAGGGTTGAAGCAGAAGGGTAGAGAGCCATAATTCTCTGAATCAGTGAAGTGCAAGGAGATGGGACGATGGTATGAATCACCGAGAGGAAGGATTGAGGAAGTCACCTCTTTGTCTCAGAACATCATATCGATACTAACCAGGAGTAGGTCAAGTCTTACTACAATATGGTTCGAGCCAACTCTTTTGTTTGTCCAAGTGAATTTTCCTTTTAGTGGTTTTATATCCATTAAATCCCACTCGGTGATGAGATCTTCCATGTTCTCACAGAAAGGGTCTTTGACTTTATTTCTCCCATGTTTCTCAGATGGTGAAAGGGTAGTATTAAAATATCCTCCTACTATACAATGGTGGTCTAGTCCTTTTCTTTTTAGCTAACTAAGCTCTCCCTAGAAATGAATATTTTCCCCGTAGATGACTAGGAGTAAACGTTTATTACTATGACCAATTCTCCAATGACTAAGCTCCTGAAAGTGGTGTTTATGAAAGAAGCATGTTCTTTTGATTCGATAAGCTGGAGATGCAAAGGGTTCCATAGGGTGCAAAGTCCTCCTAAAGCTCCTCTTGAACTAAGTGCAATGGCCTGGCTAGTATTCCATATTCTCTGCTTTAGATATAACATCACATGTTTCTCAAGCTTAGTCTCTTGGATGCAAAGGATGTAGGGTTTCTCTGAATGGGAGAGTTTCCTCATGGATGCTATTCTTGTTGAGATTCCCAAACCTATGTAGTTCCAAGATGTTATTTTCATTGTTTAACATTGTGTGTGTGGGTTTTACTTCATGATGCATCTGAGTGTTTGGTAGCTTCGCTGCCACCTTATAGTTATTTAGGCTTGGGTGTTCCTTGTCGTAGATCACGCACCGTTTCAACATCCTTGACCTCTTTATCAGGACGTCTTCCTCTTTACTTCTGGAGGGTCAATTCTACCTCTTTTGTTCTTTCTCCTGTAATTTTTGATCTGGATTTACTTTTGGTTGAAACCCCTATTGATTGATCTGAAATAGAGAGAGGTTGGGGTTCTTCTAGGGAGGGGTTTGGAGGGAGAGAGTCAGTGATGTTAGTCATGAGATCTTCAAGGGATAGAATGGACCCAGAGATTACTTCTTTATAAGTCGTATGTGCTGGTGATGGGCCTTCTTCTATATGTTTTGCCTCTTGTCACGGGAGAAGGTTTAGCTTGGGATGTGAGTAATTAATCCTATGGATCCTGAGATAGAAATTCTTCAAGAATTGGCATTAGAACATCAAATTTGTTCGTGGTTAAGGTTATCACTCCAATAGTAGTGTTTTGTGGCATCGCCAAGCCTGAAGGGAGTTTTGAGATTGATGCTGAGGCCGATGAGGGTTTTGTTGTTGTCGATGCACCCTTCTAAGCTGCTTTTTTCTTTTGGATGTGCCATTGTTCTTCCAGAGGTTTTCCAAAGGCTTCATCTAGTTTTCCTGACTTGCAATCTCGAGCAAAGTGCCCATACTCATGGAAGATTTTGCATTTGAAGGGAAATTTCTTGTAGTCCCACTGTTGATGATGTGTCTAGGGGCCATGTGCTATGATCATTTCCACTGGAAGCCATTTTTCCAAATCAACTTCCACGCATATTCTTCCACAAATGAATTGCTTTCCTTTAGGTGTGGAGCAATCAATGTACTTCCCTAGGGTATTTCCAATCGACAATCGTCCCCTAGGAGGAGAGGGGCAAGTGAGGCAATTTTATCCAAACTGGGACAACCGAGGGAATATCATGGTCGGGGTCGAAATCTAGAGACCACCAGTTGAGGTATAACCCTCGAGTGCCAAAAAAATAGGGGCAATAGCGAAAGATCAAGTCTCTGTCCTCCAAATACTAAAAATGAAAAACATAATATCCCTTGCCGTAGGCATAGAAGGCAATGCTTCCTTTGATGAGTGGCTTCCAATTCTTATCTATCCATTGCTCAATTGAGGCCAAAGATGGTCACATTCCAATCAACTGACCAATTAAGCCCTGTTTCGTCAATGCTTTGGTCATACTTCAAAATGATTTAGCCGACATTTCGGGCATTGGGAGGTCTTCATATTTTTTCACAAAACGGTTTGGTGCTTTCTTCATGCAGACTTTGTTCGAGAGGGAGGTGAGCAAGGCAAAAAAATCCTGATCTATATCATCCAAGGGTGGAGGAGGAGGAGTCCTCTCCAAGGCCATCAAGCCAATGCGAAGAGGAAGAGCAAGGGTAAGGGATGTCACAAAAGCGATGTCACAAAAGGGTTTCAGATCACAAAGGACCATTTATGTAACTCAACATAACTTAAGTCATGAACAATTTAACCAAACAAACATTTCATGTATTACTTTTACCTTAATTAACTATATAACCTTCGAGTATGAGTGAAAATAAATATCTTAAAATCTTTAATTTTCTTGTGAAAAAACAAAACCAAACGAAACAAACTCATGAACCTTATGCATTGCTTTACTTTCCTAAGTTGATGCTTTACTTTCCTAATCAACTTAGCAAAGGAGTTTTAGGTTTTATCGATAATTGCAAGTCGCATCCGAGAATAAACAATCTTATTTTAAGGGTATCTAAGCTTAGGAGGGTATCTGAGCTTAGGTTTCGATGCTTCAAATTCAACTCATCTCAGGCCACGTTAAACATTCTTCGTGATGATTGTAATATCATTTTCCAAAACAAAATACTTTATTGTCATAGATTTACATTTCCTACAAGGAATTACTATACTATATTATAATCCAACGAAATTTTAAATATGTTAACAAAATGTGTCGATTTTTATGCCATGCACCCACTCATCAAGGAAAACATTTTAAAAACTACTTTGAAAAAAAAAATCAAACTATTTTCTTTTATACATAATTTTATATATATACCAGCATAGATCCATCTTAAACCCAAATCTACCAAGCACCGAGAAGGATCCAATTTCTTGAGGTGTAATTTTTTTTATCTAACTTTTTACATGTTCATAAAAAATTATCTAACTTTTTTACACGTTAAAAAATATTTACGCGTAATTTATTTTTATTATTTTGTTATTATTTTGTTACTCGACAAACACTCGACACATGTTACAAGATCTCCCTCACACTGGACTATAGAGTGCCTCTCGGTGCAATAAAAGATATAATAAAATTAATTATCCAACTCCCATGTTTTTTTGTGTTTTTCTTTATTTGGAACCTAACCTCCACTTATAAACTTTACCAAAATAATAATAATGGTTAAGAATAAAGTGTTGAATCAATTATATAAGATTAAAGACAAGAATTCCAACAAATATTAACATGCAAGAGTATGGTAGGGTGTAGGCATTTTATTTTCTTTACTTTATTGGATCCAAACACACGTTTTGCGTGGGATAGCAAACAATAATGAGAAACGTTGTAGCCAAACCAATGAATAACTCAAAGGAGAAAGGTGTTGTGTAGTGCGTATTCGAAGATGAATAATAAGAAATGTCACATACACTTTTTGGAATAATTAAATAGTCACTTCATCATTCATATATATATAATTCTTGATTCCATTATTATATAATTCTATTATATTATAATAATTTCATTTTGGAATTCTTGTATAATTTCATTATATCTATTTCCAACATATATTTAGAGAAAGGAACCTCGAAGCTCATCGACTATCAAAAATTGAGCACAGGATTGCAACTCAACATATCCACTTGGATGATAATGAATATACCTTTCTTTTTGTAGAATCCTTTATAGAAAGCTGATTAAGTAAGAGTTATCCACTTGGATGATAATGAATATACTCTTTTTTGAGGGGGGGGGTTAGAATCCTTTATAGAAAGCTGATTAAGTAAAAGTTGATGTATACAAACGAGCACAGCTCGAGATTATGATTATGTTATGAGGTTGCAAGTGCATACTTTAATATAAAGATCACGATCTTTTTTCTATAGAAAATATATATATATATATATATATATATATATATATATATATAAATATATAATTTTTGACAATTAAAATGTATTTTTTATAATAAAGCACATGATATTATTAATCTTCACTCTATCATAAAGTTGTTCGTTGGTTTTAGTTTTATATATATATATATATATATACCATTTTAAATATCAAAAATATATTTTTAACTCTCAAAAAAAAATATATATATATATAAAATATATATATATATATATAAAAGATAGTTTATCATATTTAAATTTTTTATTTTTTTTAAATAAATTATTAATATTAAATATTTGTAAATTTTAGAAATAATAATTTGAACGGTAAATAAATAAATTATTTATCTTATTTTTATATATAAAAATAAATACTAACTAAATAATTACAATTTAATTTTTATTAAGAAAGACCTTTTATATGATTTAAACACTCTATACAATTTAGAAATATAGTTTTTTTTAAATCAAGCACATGACAACTTTAAGACTCAGACACCCATAAGTGGTTAGTTGCTTCTTATGAGGCTATTTGCCTATCAAATACAATGATAAATGCACATAACTCATTTAAACAAATCATTTTTTTAATTATATTTTATTATAATAAAAAGCGGATACTATCTAATTATTATTAATGGAATTTGATGGAGAAATCGTTTATTACGAGGCTATTTTCATATCAAATACAATGGAATTTGACAAAGAAATTGCTTGTTACGAGGCTATTTGCCTATCAAATATATTACTAAATAAGTTTAAAAAAAAGCATTTTTTTATATATATTTTATTGTACTCATCACAATGGAATTTGACAAAGAAATTGCTTGTTAGGAGGCTATTTTCCTATCAAATATATTACTAAATAAGTAAAAAAAAAAGTGTTTTTTTTAAATAAAATTAGTCATCAAATTTGAGGGGGGTTTTGGATTTCAAATTCCTAACCCTATGGCTAGTTGGTTCAAGTTTCTTGATTATAAGGTGAACAGAAATTTTCGTTTTCACAAGCAACACTAAGGTTTGTTGGGTAAGAATAAGGTTCTCACCAAAAAAAGTAAACATAAATTTAAAGATAATATTGGAAATATGAATATTGAAAATACCAACCTATATCATATCTACATAAAATATATATTAAAAGTATCATTATGTGTCATATCTACATAAAATAAATAAAATTAGGCCATGACAAATAATACAATAGAGACAAATGTTCATTAGTTGTAGTTTGAGTGGTTAGGAAGGATGATTGTTGCCCTCCTTACCCATGTTCAATTCTTGTAAGTGAAAACCTTTATTGTAATGTTTGTATTTCTAACCATACTTTGATTCTATTTTAATTACTTGACATCCATTTATCTATAAACACCATCAAACATTGAAATTCCTAATACAATGGCGTGCTGACCTGTTTTCAAAAGCCATGTATATTATTATATTGATCACTACATTACTATAGAGAAATTTAATGAGTTAAAAACTCAATTTATGATAAATGCAAAGCCGTTAGTTTTTATCTTTAGATTTTAGATTATGTTTATATTTAATTTAATTAATGATAAAATGAAATTAAAAAAATTTCTTCCTTTTAATAAAATAACTTTAATTTTCTTTTAAGAATATTAAAAATAATAATTTTTTGAAAATATTTTCAATTTCAAAATATGCTTTGATCTTTCATAGATCAACTTATCCTATTTATTAATAATGAATTATCTTATTTAATATTAATCAAAATATATTTGTACAAATCATGCTAAATGCCCATTATTCGTTTAGCCAAAGGTCAAATGACCCCCACTCTATTAAAAAAAACATAAACTTTCATTCATACATCCATAGCCTAGTAGACAAATTCCCATAAAGTCTATTACTATAAACTTAAACAAAATTTCCTAGGAGTAGTAGTAAACAACAAGAGAAAGAAATAAAGACTTGAGAGAAGACATGGCCGCTATGCCCTTCTTTAGGTTGTTGATCATCTTTGGTAATTTCTTTGGAGCTTGAGATCTCCATGAAAATAATTGCGAAAATAATTGCAGTCTTCTAAACTATGCCTTCCTCCAACCATCTAGAGTCCATTGAGTGAGCCTTTTGTGATTGTGTACCATCTAGAGCCCATTGATTGAGTCTTTTGTGATTGTGTATCATTGGAGAGCTCCAAGATAATATTAAAATGCATTAGATAATATTAAAATGCATTTTAGAATTATTGATCAATTTATTTATCCTTTCCCATGTTTCATGTTTCTTCATATTAGAGTCCTACGGGAGTTTGTAAATAAATAATTATGACTTCAGCAAGAGAAGCCAAAGAGCCTTGGAGATTTTAACAGGCCATTTGGTATCCGAATGCCAAAGGTCACAAAACTATGTATAAATTCAATGCTTCGTAAATGAATAGATCAATTCAATGCTTGGTGAATGAAATAGATCATCCAGGAGTTATTTACCATCAAGTGGTATCAGAGCGACCTGCATAACTCCCGCCATTGTTAGATTTCCCATATTTGGCACTGCGTCCTTCCTCAGGCCTGAAGACCCGCCCTCTGCATATTCTCAGTCACTGAATTCTGCTATCTGTCTACTCTCTGCGAATTGTCTAACTTGTAGACTAATGCCTCTGAATCGCAACCCTAATTTTTGTCGTGGTGTTGAGGTCTCCTCCACATGAGTTTTGGATGTCGGCCTCAACCTTAATCTCTCCAACCCTCAAATGCACGAGCTTTTGTAAAAAACTGCATTTCTATTAGGAATGTTTGAGTTCTTCATCTCTGCGTTCTCTCCTCCCATTGTTTTTTTGAAGTGGATACAATATTACTTTGACATGGCCTGTCTTTGGAGCTGCCGCATATTGTGGCTCAGTATTACCCATCGACTACACGTTGAAATCTATCGAGAGCGTGGAGCTGAGCTTCCGATTGAAGCTGCGATTGGAGGATGCAAGACTGAGCTGTCATATATAATTGGAGGTGATATCTGCGTGGAGGATACAGTCCTCGGTTTTTTGGCTGAGCTGCTCGTTGTGATTGACCCCTGCGAGTTTGCTGCATTTCTGCGATTTTGGGAGATGTGACCTCAACCTCTGTCTCTGCTGCTACCTCTACATTGAAGGCTGCGTGGGATTACTACGTATTGCGTGAAGACTGAGACCGCATTGAAGTTGTGGGATGTGTGGAATGCTGCAAACCCTAATTGTCGTGTGAAGATTGTTGGAGATCACATTGTGCGTTACTCTTTGAAGCTGCGTACCTGTGGAAAAAAGATTGCAAATAGAGCTGCGACCTGCGTGGAGACTACCTCAACCATGACTTGGAGCTACATTTTTTAAGTTTGCGGAGGTAATAGTTTGAGAAAATTGTTATACAACAGTAATTTAGCAGAAAGTAATACTGCTTCTGTACTTTGTAAACCCTTGAGCTTGTTATTAGCTAAAGGATGTCCGAGATGTGAAGAATATAGACTGTTGTCTCAAGTGTAATATGCCTGTATAAGAACTAGTGTGAGGGAAAGATTCATTGTACTTGTGAAAATCATTGCATTTGAGAGTGAGAGCTGCATAATTCGTTTCACAGCTGCAAAATTAAATATTGTAATCTGTAAACAAAGGAGCAGGAATTTAAACCTGCATCCCATATTTTGTTCAAGCATTGTGTAAGTTGTAGATTCCAAATTGAAGGAGCAGTGCATTATATTGCATCTGTAGTTGGTGCTACTCTCACCGGAAAATACACATTTCTAGAATGGTGGAGGAAGATCAAGGCTACATATGTCTACAACGACTTGTGGGATGGCATTTGCGAAGGGAAGACCACTCTCACGGAAGAAGGCACTGTCATCACTTCAACTCCAAAGCCTCCAACTTCAGAGAAAGAGCTTGCTATTTGGCATTCCAAAGACAAGAAAGCCTTAGCCATGATTTCTGCCACTTGTAGTGAAGAGGTGAGCCAACATATTCTTCCTACAAAGATATGTTATGAAGCTTTAAAAACTCTAAAATATTTGTATGACTCACACTCTGAAATGGAAGTGATCCAATTAATGTTAAAGCTATTCAGTCTCGAAGTAAAAGATAATGACCCCATGTTGGTTGCATATGATATAAGACCAATCATGAACAAGTTTCAAGCCTCTGGTATGAAAACATACCTTCCACTTGCAACATTTGTAAAGTCTCTTTATCCTACTCACTCAAACTACCTTGAATCCTTGCAAGCAAGCGACAAGTTCAAAGACCTCACCTTTGACATCCTGGTAGAGAAGATTGGAGACAGAGAGAAATATTTTGGAAAGAATACAAATGAGAGTACTGCAAAATCTCTTTGCTTTGCTCAGAAAGCAAAGAATAATCCTAAAGACCCCTCCAAGGGAGATAGTAGCAAAAGAGGCAGAGGAAAAATAAATTTCAGAGGAAGGGGAGGAAGAAACAACTCTAGTAGAATATCGGATTTGAAGTGCACACGTTGTGGAAAGACTGGACATGAAGAAGATCAGTGTTGGGCATGTTGGAACTCCATCAAAGGTAGACATAATCAGAATAAAGAAGACAAGAATAAAAACCAAGAGGGTGGTAAAGCCCTTGATTCTGCTCATTGTATTGTTGCACATTGTAATCTTGGAATTAATGAAATAATTAGCTTTCACCTTACAAAGATTGTTCGGTTCTTGAGACTGGTGCAACATATCATATGACTTTTAGAAAATATTTCTATGAATAACTGAATGCCATTGCAAATAGCATAGTGTACTTTGCAGATAAATCTAGCCTCCAACCACAGGGAATTGGCTCAATCAGGATAAAGTTGCATGGATTCCCTGATTTCATAGTAAAGAATGTTCTTTATCTTCCAGAGTTGTAGAGAAGCTTGATGTCCTTATAAGTGCAGATTCAACAACAAGGCCATTCCATCCACATGTTTGATGGGATTGTAGAGATAAGAAAATCCTATGACAACAAGGTCATCATGACTGGTTATGAAGCTGGACAGTTGTTGAAGTTGAGAGGCTCTTCTGCAATAGTTCAATTTTTTTCCCATCTCTCTTAGCATGAAGAATGTAATATGTCACCCAGTTTACTATGGCATGCTAGATTTGGTCATGTGAATTATAACAACCTTAGATTGTTAAGAAATAATTGTGTATTTGGTTTTCCACCATTCCTGAGCAAAAGAATAAATGTGATGCATGCATACTAGGAAAACATAGTGACCATCCATTTCCAGAGTCTAAATTCAGAGCGTGTAGAAAGTTAGAGCTGGTTCACTCTGACTTATGTGGCCCCATGCCAATTCCCTCTGCAAATGGTAATATGTACATTATGACTTTTGTTGATAACTATAGTAGAATGTGTTGGGTATACTTGTTGAAGACAAAATATGAAGCAATTCAAACTTTGAAGAATTTTCATGCATTGATAGAAAATCAAGCACAAGCACATATTGGTACATTCAGATATGATAATGGAAAATAATATACATCTAAGGCATTTGAAGACTATCTTTGCAAACATGGAATCACACATCAAACTTCAGTTCCATACAATCCCAACAAAATGGTGTAGCAGAAAGGATGAATAGAACCTTAATGAATACAACACGCTCAATGATTTTTTTCAAGAATGTGAAGCTAATGTTTTGGGGTGATGCAGTCCTATGTGCAACATATTTGAGAAATATAATTCCTTCTCATGTTCTTGAAGATAAGACTCCACATGAAATGTGGTTTGGCCACTTTCCTTCGGTTAGTCATCTCAGGGTTTTTGGTTCCACCTGCTATTCCTTAATACCAAAGGAGCAAAGAAACAAGCTTGGTGCTAGAAGCAGAAGATGCATTTGCTTGGGGTACTCAGAAACTTCCAAGGCATATAGTCTTTATGATTAGGTAAACAAGAAGTTTTTTGTTTCCAAAGATGTTATTTTTCTTGAAACTAATAAAAATGACCAGTTTATTGAAAGACAACTTGATCGTCTGGAGAGGTTTGCTCATCTAAAGAAATATTTTGAATGTGATAATGAAATTCCACTTCTTGAATGGGGGATCCCTATCTTCCATTAATCCATGTCATTTTCATTTGAAGCAGCACCAACACCCCCTCATGAAGAGAATGATGAAGAAGAAGTTCCTGCCACTTCAACTGAACAAGAGACTCAACTGCATGATGTAATTGAGAGGATTGGAAGATTGAACCTAGAAGAGAATGATGCACCACCGACTGATCAACCTGGACCATCAAGGAATATTCCGAAATGGGCCACAAAGACACTTGAAATTTTCCATGCATATGAACTAGGAAATACAAGAACATGAAACTCAACTAGACAAGAAGATGAAGGAAATGCAAAGAAATTAGATGATGACATGGATGTCTCATTTGATTGTGAGTTGAATTTTTTTGCTAAATTTGAACCAACTTCCTTTGAATAGGTTTCTACTCGTGATTAGTGGAAAAAATCCATGCAGAATGGGTATGATGCACTCATAAAGAATGGAACTTGGTAGTTGGTTGATCCTCTAGTCATAACCAAACCAATTGTAAGCAAGTGGGTATACAAAAACAAATACAAATCAGATGGCTCACTTGACAAACACAAAGCAAGGCTCGTGGAAAAAGGCTATGCATAGAAAGAAGGAATTGACTATGAAGAAATGTTCTCTCCCACAACAAAATGGGGCACCATCCATACTATACTTTCCTTGGCTACACAGAATGGTTGGAAATTTCATCAAATGGTTGTAAAAACAACATTCTTGAATGGAGACTTGAAAGAAAATGTCTTCATGTCTCAACCAGAAATTTTTGTTGTAAAAGGACAAGAACACAAGGTATGCAAACTTGTCAAATCTGTGTATGGCCTTAAACAAGCACTTCGAGCATGGTATGAAAAGTTAACTGAGCATCTTCTAAAGATGAATTTCAAACATTATAATATTGATGATGCAATATTGTTTGTAAAGAAAGTTGGAAGATATGTTTTGTTTCTTGTAGTATATGTGGATGATCTTTCGATGACAGAGAATAATGAAAGTTATATAGCATCCATAAAGAAAGACATAAATAAAGGCTTTGAAATGACTGATCTGGTACATCTTCACTACTCCTTAGGAATTGAAGTGACTCAACATCCTAAGTACATATTCATTTCTTAGAAAAAGTATATTGGAGAACTGTTGAACAGATTTGGAATGACAGAGATTGCAACCCGCTTTCAACTCCAATGGAACAAAAGCTAAATCTCAAATCAAGTGAAGGAAAAGAATTTGAGGATGAAACCAAGTACTGATAGCTTGTAAGAAGCCTTATCTACCTTACTACCACCAGACCAAATATTTATTATGTTAGCATTCTTTCACAGTTCATGCACAAACCTTGTGAAGGAAAATGGTCTACAACAAAGAGAGTTCTAAGATACTTGAAAGGGACTCAAGACTTTGGACTCAAGTATTCTAAGGTGGATGACTTCAAACTTATTGGGTACTCCGATTCAGACTTCGATGGTGACAAAGAAACATGAGTGTCCACTTCTGGATACATGATGAGTCTTGGATCAACAACTATCTCCTGGAGATCACGCAAACAATCAGTTCCAGCAGATTCGACAACAGAGGCAGAATATGTAGCTGTTGCAGAAGCAACTAGAGAGATTGTGTTGCTCAGAAAGATACTTGAATATTTGTAGGAGAAACAAGAGAACTCCACTCCACTTTTGATTGACAACACTTCTGCAATCAAGTTGGACAATAATATTAGATTCCATGATCGAACCAAACATATAAACACAAAGTATCATCTGATTCGACATCATGTAGAGGACAAAACATTTCATTTACGTCATTGTTACACAAATGAGAAAATTGCATATATCTTCACCAAAGCACTTGGACTAGAAAATTTTGAAATATTTAGAACCATGTTCGGACTTACAAACACCCCTACGGATTAAGTGGGGGAATGCTAGAATCCCACGTGAGTTTTTAAATAAATAATTATGACTTCAGTTAGAGAAGCCAAAGAGTCTTGGAGGCTCTAACAGACCATTTGGAATCCGAATGCCAAAGGTCACAAAACTATGTATAAATTCAAAGTTTGGTGCATGAAATAGATCATCCGGGAGTTATTTACCATCACTTCACAATGCTTCTCCAAGATAACTTTTCAAGGATATGTGCATTTAAATTTTCTACTAAACCCTTGAATCCATACATATGAGAATTCATATGCCCCATCATCCACTTGAGTTCAATATTTTCACGTAGGCCCTCTTTTCCAAAAGATCCCTAGTTTGAGTGGCTTCCCATACCCACAAGTAGAGGGTTCCAAGGAAAAGGAGTAATTCTTTCCCACAAAAGATACTTTTCTCCACCAACAAACAAACCACAAAAAATAGATCCAAACAAGGACGCCGCCAAGATACCCTCATGACCTTAACAAGGGACAAAAATTTTGTGCCTAGATCGAGAAAAAAATCTTATATAGAGCCGAGGATCATTACTCAAGTTCATTACCCATGAATGTTGAAAGGAACAAATTCAAATACTATCAACAATGCTTTTCCTTTTCTACATGTTCCTCCCTTCAATGAACCTACAAAAAACCACTAGAATAATCCCACCAACACTACACATTTGTAGAGGAAGAGCCATAAGATTACACACGCGCTAGAGGAGGGAAACTTAGGGGAGAGAGCCTAAAGCATGAGTGAGTGCTTTAGTTCTCCCCCTTGGTTTTAAAACCAAGTTAAGGCTCATGCATGAGTTGTACCGCCATCTATCTACCATGTCATCGTTTACAAGATTGATGAGACCGTTTAATAGCAGGAAATTTCTAACATATTCCATAAGGAAATATTTATGGGAGCCACCTTCATTTAGTGTGCCTTCCATATTTTTGAAGAACCCCTTTGTCCAAGTTGCTTGTTTCATTTTCTAGATGGTCTGTGATAGAATTGTTCCACCTTTACACATGAATGATACTAGCTTCCTTGGTTTGGTTGAGACACCATAAGATTCACTCATAGGTTCTAAATAGAATAGATCCCTCTTTAATGAAATTTTTCCTTACTTGTTTAATGACGAGGAGGGAGTCATCGAATATGCGGATTTTTGAGATTTGCAGGCTGTAAATCATTTCTAGTCCTATATATAATGCACACAACTCTGCTTGATTGTTGGGGGCCCTAAATAATCCTTAGGTATAATTCTTTACCATGTGTCCATTGATATCCAAAATGACCCTGGTCATACAAACACATTAGGCCCACTCTCATAGATTATGTGTGTATGTGTGTTATTTAATTTATATTTATAATATATATTTTTTGCTTTTATTTATATTTTAATAGTCTAATATTTCTATTTTATTATTATTGTTTTTTAAAGTTTAAATAATGTAGTAATATTTCCATTATTATATTCCTTTGATTATGGAAATTTAGTTTTTTTATAGTAAAATTTCATTAATTAAAATAAAACACTAACCAACTAATTAACAATTTTTTTTTTCAAACGGAAACTAAAACTTGGAAGTTTTAATTTTTCGATGTGCAACATCATCATCATTCAGAGATTTGTAGAAAACTCCTTGGATGGTGCAAGGTAATGGTACCCAATTATGACACGTTAATTGAGTGATCTTCCGGAATATATAACTTTTATTTATGGAAAATTAGTATAAATCCAAGAAAATGGTATTCTCCTAAAATTGGTATGTTACTCTTTTTCTAAAACATAATGCATATGTTTGCATTAGGCCTGGGTTTGGTATCTAAACACTGAGATTTTTCAATTTTGTTTTGTGGAGTTGTAGATACTAGGCATTTCTTGCATGACACTATTTTTCCATAATTTTTAGTGTTGACTATATTTTTTTTCAAATTAATAAAGTCAATGAATCCTTGGAATGAGAAGGTAGAGCGTTAGGCCACACTATAAGGGTCTTAACACAATCAATGATTCTTCTTTTCAGTGTGTAGGTCTTCATCTATACTTATGCAGGTTCTTTTTCATTTTCAAAATAGATTAACCAATCAAAAGTTACAAATAGAATAAGATAAGGGACATATGTTTTTTAAAAATTTAACATATGATCAAATAAAAATGAATAAAAAATATAAAACAATAATGAAAAAAAGGATGTGTTTTGTTAATTTTTGAACCAACCTACAGGTTTGGCAATTCGAACCTAAAACCAAAGTGGACTACTCATCCACCATGTAGGCATAACAAGTACTTCATGCCATTCTTTTTTGAAATTAAAAACATGCACATGTTATTGACACATGCATTTTTTTTAAACAATGCACATGCATTATTTTTCCTTCTTCTTTTCTAACCCCCTACTCTCTCTCTCTCTCTAACCCCACCTCTCTCTCCCATTGTCCCTAACCCCCCTCCTCTCTCTCTCCCTCTCTCTCTCTCTCCCTCTAACTCCTCTCCTCCTCCCCCCGCCGCGACCCCCTAATTATATATCTCTCTCTCCCCTCCTGCCCTAAACCCTAACCCTATCCCCTCTCCCTCTGTCTCCACCTTCCCCACCCCTAACACCCCACCTCTCTCTCTGTCCCCTCTTACCCATACCCCCCCTTTCTCTCTCTCCCCCTATACGCCCCTTCTCTCTAACTACACTTCTACTCCCCAAACAGATAACCCCCCCATATCTCTCATTCTCTCCTGTAACACCCCCTCCCCAAACCCAAAACTTCACCAATCTCTATCTCTCGCAACCCCCGTGATCTCTCTCTCTCTCTCTCTCAACCCCCCTCCTCCCCCTACCCCTAATCACCCCCCACCCCTCTCTCTCTCTCTCTCTCTCTCTCTCTCTCTCCTCCTCTACCTACTCCCAACCCCCCCACTCCTCACCCCCTACACCTACCCCCCCTTCTCTCTCTCTCTCTCTCTCTCTCTCTCTCTCTCTCTCCCCCCTACTCCCTTACCCCTAACCCCCCCCCTCTCTCCCTCTATCTCCCCCATTCCTCCTCCCTCCTACTATTAAACTCCCCTCCCATTTCTCTCTCTCTACCCCAAACCCCCCCATTCCTCATCCTCCTACCCATAACCCCATTTTATATCTCTCTATCTATCCTACTCCTCCTACCCCTACCCCCCCTCTATCCCTATCTCCTAATTCCCCTTCCCCATTAGCACTAACCCCCCATCTCTCTCTCTCTCTCTCTCTCTCTCTCTCTCTCTCTCTCTCTACTCCTAACCCACCCACTCCTCACTCCCTACCCCTACTCATCCTTTATCTCTCTCTATCTCTCATAATCCCCCTACACCTAACCCCCCCTCTCCATGTCTCTCCTAATCCCCCTTCCCCATTACCACTAACCACCTCCTCATCTCTCTCTTGCTCTCTCTCTCTACTCCTACCATACCTCTAAACCCCCCTCCTCTCTCTTCTCTCTTTCTCTAACCTCCTCCCCCTAACCCTTACTTACCCCCCCCTCTCTCTCTTCCACCCCCTCTTTCTCCCCCCTCTCTCTCCTACTCCTACCACTAACCATCCCCACTCTCTCCATCGCTCTCCTACTCCCCTAAGCCCCCTCTCTCTGTCTCTCCTAATCCCCCTCCCCCTACCATTGAACACACACTCCATTTATCTCTCTCTCTCTCTAACCCCCCTCTCTCCCCCCTTACCCCCCTCTCTCTCTCTCTCTCTCTATATATATATATATATATATATATCCCTAATCATAATCCCCCCCTCTCTCTCTGTGTCTCTCATAATCCCCCTCCTCCTACCACTAACCACCCCACATCTCTCTCTCTCTCTCTCCTCCCCCTAAACCTTACTAACCCCTTCTATCACTCTCTCTCTCTCCTCTACTCCTAACACCACCCCTTTCTCTCTCCCCCAAACCCCTAACACCCCCTTCTCTCTCTTTGTAACCCCCCTACCATTAACCACCCCTCTCACTCTCTCTCCTAGTCCCCCTACCCATAAACCCCCCTCTCTCTTTCTCTCCTATTCACCCTCCACCAATCTCTCTCTCTTTCTCTCTCTCTCTACTCTTCCCCCTACCCCTAACAACCCCCCCTCTCTCCCATACTCCTACCACTAACCCCCCTCTCTCCCATACTCCTACCACTAACCCCCCCTCTCTCTCTCCTACTATCCCTAACCCTAACCCCTACCACTAACCAATCCCCTCGCTCTTTCTCTCTCTCTCTCTCGCTAATCCTAACCCACTACCACTAACCACCCCTCATCTCTCTCTCTTTCTCTCTCTCTCTCACCCCTGCTCCTCCCCCTACCACTAACCTTCCTCTCTCTCCTCTCCTCCCCCTAACCCTTACTAACCTCCTCTCTCATTTTCTCTCTCTCCCCTACTCCTACACCTCGCCCTAACCCCACCTTTATATCTCTCCCCTAACCCCCACTCATCTCTCTCTTTCCCCTCCCCCCCTAACCCTTATTAACCCCTCTCTCGCTCTCTCTCCCCCCTTTCTAATGTTGAATAGGGAACGTGTGGGCGTTATTAATGCGCACACGTTATTTTATGCATGAGAAAAAAAACCTTTCCTAAGCCCATTTTCCTGTCTCCTCACAACACGCAGGTTGTTGTTCAAACATGCAAATATCATGAACAATATTCTTTTGCAGGTGATTTTTGTTGCTTAATTGATTGGATTCACTATTTTTTACGTATTTTTGTTCTATTAGAACCTCCAAGAAATAATTTTTTTCATTATAACCTTTTGGATATGGGTAACAAAAGGAATAGAACAAAAAATTCTAGAAGGATGGAGTTTCCCCTTGAAAATGTCCATGAACTAAGAGAGAAGGCAAGGTTGGGTATGGAAAAACTTAGGCATCCACTAGTGACCCCCTCGAATCCTTACACACTAGATGACATGGTGATCTCTATTTAAACACCACAAGTGAAGTGTATGCGTCCAATGAAGGCCATTGATATGCAACGTCAAGTCAACTTCCATCTTATATTCCATCAACAAACAATGATACAATTGAACAATAAGGTTTTCAAACATTTCCAAATGTTGGGTATTCACCTGGGGATATTGGACAAGTTACTCATTTTCAACCTTCCATGAAGACACTCCTCATGGGAAAGATGAATTTGAACAACAAATGTTCAACATATAGAGGGCACACATGTGTAATGAAATCCCAATCTTGACTTCCATGTCCTAAGGAATCAGGGACTTCAAAAACTTTGCAAAATTATGAGAGCTCATACAAACTGTTCATACTTGCTTGACATTTTAATTTAAATGAGAATGGTCATGCTTGCTTACCACTTTCCTCATAATATAAGATGGGTATTGCAATGTTACATTTATTCAGTTGTAGGTTTAAACTGGCTGCATGAGCCTAATAGTCGGTCCATATTTAATTCATAAATAGTCAATAAGGATAATGTACATTTATTGAAAGATTTAATAAAATCAAACCAAGTATGCAGTGTAAAATATGACACAATCTGTAACTCATCATCAAACTAGAATGTACTTATTGCAAGTACTTTTACTTCACTGGGTGAGGACATTCAATATAATATAGCAGGAAAGGTGCAGACCACAATGTTTATTGTGCTATAAACATGATATGGAGGATGTAAAAGGAGTGCAGCCTTACTTTCTTACTTCATGTGCATCTTTTAAAAATTCCCTGCAGCTGATGGGCACAAGTGCAGCTATAGAACTTTTGATCTTATAGATATGAGAATGTTTTCATTCTTGATAAGTAAATATATATTCAATAATGTAAAATTTATATTTAAAAATCAACAAAATCAATAAAAAGATTAGGATTTGTGGGTATATATAAATGGGCCTCCATTTCCACACATTGATCTTGTTTGCTATATATGACAGTCTTTTGAAAAAAAATGTTTATGGTTTTCGTTTCAAAATGTTTATTTGGATGCTATATATGGCACTTTGTTTTGAATATCAAAATATTTGTGTAAAGGAATTTTAATTTAGCATTCATAGAATCAGACTTGTTGCTTAGAGAAGCAGACCTGTTACGCAGAAAATAAAGAAGACAACTCAATTGGATGCAAAATATTGAGATTTCTTTGCAGCAACAAAAATCAGAAATCAGATTAATTTTGCACATTTTGTAGTGATTTTACACCACACGACCACTGGGGAACTTACACTGCTCTGATTGAATACCCATGATAAAAGAAGAATAACACATGGGAAATGTAAATGAGATGGGAAAACAGTAATCCATAGATACCTTATTTGTCTTTAGCAGCAATCCATGCTTGGAGCATATGGACTCAACACTAACATGTTGCTACTTTGCAATCCATGCTTGAAACATATGGACTCAACATTATTACATGTTGTTGCTGTACAACAGTCACTACAAGAAAGGGAGACATAATGAGTAGTGGTTGGCTGATGAAAAGAATACAAACATTGTGGTTTCATTCTCTATGCTCAACACAAACATATTTGTTGATGCATTTATTCATTCACTGTATGGTTGATTCCCCTTACTCCAACTGCCTGGTTGTGACAAGCAGTTGTGATTGGATCCTACAATTGTGAGAAAAGATGGTAATTTATGCAACTCTAAATTTCAATGGTCGAGAGAAAATTTTATCGAGTTCAATGGTGCCTTTGATGCAAAGCTTCATAATTTTATGCAGGTAATAATGTGCAAAAGTCGCAACTAGAGATAGTTTTATCCCTTGCAAAACTGAAACAAGCTGGACTCTATGTATTTGGTGAAGGCCTTTAGAAGAAATATACGTTGTGGGGTTCCTACCCTGGTGCTAAAGCTATAATGTTTAATATACAAAAGGAGCGGGTAAAAATTGAAAAAGGAAAATTGATCTTTAGTTGATCAAGGGTCATATTAGCCCTTATCCTTGTGTGAAATGAGTAGTGATCTATATTGAGTATGTGTATGGTAATGAAGCCTCTTTTGTTTTGCAGCTCATATTGTTTGTGTGCTTATAATTACTCTATTGAACTCAAAATTTTGATTACGACTTGGATTTTTGTTGGGGTGTTTGTGTAATAGTACCATCTTCATGGGGTAGCTCTATGTTTGAAGGCAGTTTTGGGGTGAACATGGTTCGACTATCCCTTTTGAACAGTCTCGGGGAATCAACAATTTTGAAAAGGATCGTAGGTCTGTGCAATCTAACTCTGGTAAAGAAGGTTTCAATAGTAGGTATGGGAATTCTTATGCCTTGTTCCAACATTTAAGTGAAGTTCTTGGAAATATACAAGCCACCTGCAAGTAATCAACAATCAGGAAAAGGAGTTATGGGCATGTATTACAACGTTTTGATAAATAAATTTCAAGTTATGAGACAATTATTCAATCATGGGCTTGGTCTCCCCTTATAAATTGTATCAACATCAAGTTCAGACAACTGACAGATGGGAACACAGTCTTTTGTACATAGTAATCAAATGGGATCCACATAAAGAATAAGGTGCACCAAGGGAAGTTTGGTTTCTATATATTATATGTATTAAAAGGAATGTTACTCCTCTTCCACTGAAATATCCTAGTTCCCATGTGATAGTGGATTGGAAAATATTTTGCTCTATCATTGCATCTGATCTTTACATATCATTGTTTATCCTCAAAGGTGCATTTCATTTCCAGAAGTCAAGGGGCTACATTTATATGCTATCTCCATAAATGACAGGGTCTTCATGTTTCTGGGCACTTTTTAAAAGTTTGGATGTTGTAGCCATAGTCCTCGTTTCTCATGCCATACTTTGGTATGGGATATCAATTCATAAAGGATCTTGATTAAGGAGCATCCAAATTTTTTGAGTGCCTCAAGTATAATATGATCCCAAATATGGGTATGTCTGAAGAAGCATATTAAGCATTTTCATATTGATAAAAGAAGGATGCGAATCAACATACCTAATAATGTAATGACCACTAAGACTCGTCCCAACTAATTAAAATTCCAGTTAGACTTTGATATGTATGAGTGTCTAGGTAAACAATCCAAATTTAAATATGAAATTCCTCTCTTGAACATCAAGGATCTGCCAAGTAGTGATCACATCTCCATAAAAAAACATTCAATCAAGCTTTACGAGGATGGGAGAGACTCTAATTTTACTTGGGTGTTTCCACATTTAACATATGCGGGTTTTGTTGTCCCACTTTGCACCTTAACTGATTGAGCTTAGCGAAGATGGGAGAGACTTTGATTTTACTTGGGTGTTTCCACCTCCAGCATATGGCATAACCCATTGTCCCACTTGGCAACTTAATCGATTTCATGGAGATGTTCAGAAAGCTATGTGTGGCGGAATATTTTTTGAGTGATACCTGGGCATTGGATAAATCCATACGAATCTATTCCGCTGAAAAGTTAGGAAAGTGGCGGTCCTTAATACAATATTTCATCTCCTCTACTTGTTAGCCTTTTTTTTCTAGCAGATATGACTTTATGAATTGTCTAGAATATATAAGATCTATGAATAGGAGCTCAAAAAATTTTGATTGCAATTTTTGTGTTTGTTGTTGGGATAGGTCTTTATCCTTTTTTCCTTAGTTGGGGAAGAAATATAATGTCCTAAGTTGTTGTTGCCATATTTTATTTCATCTAACTTTCTAGATCTTCATTTTGATGAATTTTAAAAAATATATAATTTTTTTAGAATCTCTTTTACTTTTTTTAAGTGTTAGGATTAAGATACAAATGGAACCATCATAATATGGAATCAATTGTTATCCATGGTCTCATCTACATCTAAACTACCTTTCCCCTAAAATGAAAAGAAAAGTTACTGAGGTGTTGTGTTAAATAGTATATTTCATTTCCTCTACTTGTACAATGGGACTTTTTTTTTAATCGTGGTATTACTGTCGCTTCTTTATTCATTAGCTTGAAGCTTATTTATTCGTTAGCTTGAAGTTAGTAAGAGGGAATATAAGTTGCTAAGAGGGAATATCTTATTCAAGTAAAGATGAATTCTAAATATTTTTATTTCGAAAAAAAAAAGTGGTTCTAACAATTTTAAAGGAATTGTTTATTTTTATTTATTTTTAACAGAAATTGGAGAACTTTTCATTATATAAAAAAAGGTTGTGCACAGCCATTCATTACAAAAAAATTGCAGGTTGTCTGATATCAGCGAACATCATAACTGAGAAGACAAAAGTTTAAATTGTTTGAAAATTGCAGAAAAAGTTGTTTTTCTTCCTATAGTTCACCATACTTGAGGAGGGATAAAACCTGACAAACTAAAGATTAAGTAGTATACAAAAAAACATTTATAGAAAAAAAAAGGCTGGGGCTACTTCTTTTTCATGCCTTCCATGCTTGGGGATGGCTTGGAGACCGAGACTTCTTCCATGGGCTGAGCTCCAAATTTCGTTGGCTCGGGGTAATGGCTGCATTGAGATAAATTTATCACCTTCAAAAAATCTTCTGAAAGCCTGTCCACCTTTCCCATGAGTTCTCGAAATAAAGAGGGTGTGAACCATGGTCTCACGAAAAAGACCAAGGCTTTAGCCTCCCAGAGAAGAGGATCAAGGAATGGCATGAAAATTGGTTTCTTCATTGGTGTAAATAATTAAAACTCGCTCCAACATCACTCCTTTGTTTGCAAGTCTAGTCAACATCCCCATTCTTGCTCCGAAGAACATGGAAGAGAAGGAATTCTGTTTTGGCGGAGATATGAGTGATCCTTCGGTATATTCTTTTACATCTCATGTTTCCTTTCTTGTATCCAAATCTCATCTTTTGAATTACCTATCTTGAGTCATCGATTATAATTATTCTGATTATGCCTATCCTAGCAATGATTTCAAAGCCAAGCATAAGCTCCAACCACTCTGCCTTGTTGTTGTTTTCTTCCCCAATCCCCAGGAGAAAGAATCAACTATATTTCCTACAGGATCAAATCTTATCCCTCCCACACTTGCCTCCCCTGGATTCCCCTTTGATGATCCATCAAAGAAGAGAAGATGAAAGTTAAGACTCTCCCGCCACTTCCTGAATTCGTTTTTATTGAGTTTTATTTCCCATTCTTCCTTCCTTTGATTTTGAATTTTGGACTAAAGTGAGCTCTGATTCAAGAATTCTTTGCACCAACATGCCTCATGGATTTTTAAAGGTTCCAAGTCCAAGAAGAAGATGCCCTTGCTACCCAGACTCTCAGAGATCATGTTAATTGATTTGAAAGCTACTCTGATGGAGTTGGCTTGTTTCCCTTAAAAAATAAGATGGTTTCTTGCAAGCCAAATTTTCCAACTGATGTTTCTGGGATTTAGATCCCACACTTTCAAGAGAGTGGGTTTTCCATTCAAATTTCGTAGATAAAGATTCTTCCATTTAACTATCATATCCTGAATGTGGTTCAAAGTTTTGATTTTTTTCCCAAGCTTTTCCAGGACTTTATCCCACACTTACTTAGCGAGAATACA
The DNA here is from genome assembly GCA_027924585.1 of Larix kaempferi. Lineage (NCBI taxonomy): Eukaryota > Viridiplantae > Streptophyta > Pinopsida > Pinales > Pinaceae > Larix > Larix kaempferi. The sequence continues at coordinate 2,006,993 of BSBM01000499.1, forward strand.
ATCCAAGAATAAATGGGTGGCCTCCTCGGAGGATTTTTTGCAGAGGAAGCACTAGGAAGGACCTTCAAACCCCCTTTTGACAAGATTGTCAGTAGATAGAAGCTTGTTGTGTGCTAGCAGCTAGAAGAAGTGGTTGACTTTAGGGATACAGAAAGGGTTCCAGAACTTCTTCCACACTGAGGAAGATGCAGAGAGAGCACTCCCTTCCAGGAGTTTGTACCCTTCCTTGACCGTATATACTCAAGATCGTCCCCAACCTACTCGATCCTTTTCCTTTTGGTGCGTTGGAGCTTTCCCATGGAGCTTCAAGTGGAAAGATATATAATCTTGATATAGCTGAGCTAGAGGATTCAGGTCTTTCCATCTTTTCCATTCTCCAAAAACTGCCCAGACTGAGATGTCAAAAATGGTTGATAGATTTTCCTTGAGCATCCATCGACGAAAATCGTCTAGATTGGACTCTGTGGCTAAATTGGGTTGATCCCATATTCTATCCTCCCATATCTTTATTTTCTTCCCGTATCATGGGATACAATAAACCTTGTTTTTGATAAGGCCGGGCGAGGATTTGCAGAGTTCCCAAATGGAAGTGCCTTTCCCTTCCCACCCATGTTCAAGACAATGACCTCTTGATTTTTTGATATATTTCTTTCTCAATGCTTCTTTCCACCCTTCTTTTCTCCCTTCAATCATCCTCCACACCACCTTTGTTCCCAAAGCTATGTTCATGATCCTAGGGTCTCTAATGCCAAGACCACCATTTATCTTTGGGATTTTGACTATATTCCAATTAGCAAGGTGGTATTTTTCCCTTGATTTCTCCCTCCCTGCTAGAGGAATTTCCTAATCTCCACGCTAATGTTGTTCATGACGTTTTTGGGGGCAAGGAGAATAGCACTGAAGAAGATGGGATGGGAGGAGAGGACAGATTTAATAAGAGCCAGTTTTCCTGCTAAATTAAGCCACTTCAAACCCCAAGACTGAACTTTTTTCTTAATCTTTTGAAGAATTGGATTCCAAGTTGAAGAGTTGGAGGATTTCCTGAAGATTGGGGCGCCTAAATACTTAAAGGAGTTCCAATCCATATCAACCTTACAATCCATAGCCAGTGAGATATCTCTTAAGGTTTTGGGGTTGCAATTCCAACCATAGAGGAAAAAATTTTCAGGATTTGCTTTTCCCCCTGAAGCAAGGAGGAAGAGGTCCAAGGAGCTTTTGAAATGTCTTGCTAACTGAACAGAGACGCTTCCAAGGAGAATGGTGTCGTCATGGAATTGGGCATGATTGATCAGATTGACACCCCTAGCTATGGATAAACCCAGAATGGTTCCATATATCATTTTCCTATTCAACCTTCTGCTCAAGGAGTCAGCTACAAGAATGTAAAGAAAAGGAGAGAGGAAACAACCTTGTCCTATCCCACAAGACATGTTGAAGAAATATATTGGTCAACCATTAACCAGAGGGGCTACCCAAGGAGAGCGAATTCAAGCTTTAATCCACCTTATAAGGGGATCATAGAAGCCATATCTACCGAATACCAGGAAAATGAATTCATGTCTAACTCTGTCAAAAGCATTTGCTAGATCTAATTTAATTTCCATACCTGCTTCTTTCCTCCTTTGACTAGAATGGATGGCTTCCTTAACCATGAGAATGTTATCGAAGATTTGTCTCTCAGCGATGAAGCTGCCTTGATTTACTGAGATAAGTTTGGGTATGAAATTTTTTAGCCTGATGGAGATGATTTTAGTGAGTATCTTATAGGACGCATTGCACAGAGAGATGGACCTGAAACGATTGATGGAATTTGGATTTTTTTCTTTAGGGATCAAATGTTAGGAACCCATGTCTTTAATTTGTTAGTATATTGTTGTTGGACGCATATGATTTGCAAGTCGTCCAGTAGTATTTGTTGATCCATAGTTTGTGTTATTGTTGTTGGCGCATATGCTTTGTAAGTTGCCCATAGTTTTGTTGATCCATAGTTTGTATTGGCCCATGGTTTTGACCCGTAGTAATTGTTGATCCATATTTTGTATTGGCCCATGGTTTGTATTGACACATGGTATTGACCCATGGTATTGGCGCCTAGACTTAGAATATAAGTGTGTGTTGAGGCCTATGAAGGCACCGTGAAGTTAATTGTATTGAGCTTGCTCAAAGGAGGTTGCCCCCTCGAAGTGGCTCGTGATCAATATAAAAGTGATTCTGAGTTCTGTTATTTATGATTTCTCGTGTATTTGCATTAATTAATTATTGCAGGTTCTTCACATCTAGTATCAGAGCACTTTCTTGGGCTCGTTGGGTGGAATTTTTGCCAAAAAAAAATTTCACGCTGTTGCAAGTTCGAATCTGGGGATAACCCCTATCCGCTTAACTGTGGGAAGTACTTGGGCATAATCCCTAAAACTCATTGTGAGGAGTACCACAGGAACCCCAAAGTAGCTGGCCCATTGAGAGGACCTGCCAGCGAAAAGGGCAATGACCCCTACCTGATTGACTAGTTCCCACCCGTGAGGTAAACCAAGAGCTGTCGTTTGTGGCAAAGCGGTTATCATTTTTACCTGAGCCGTGGAGTGAGGGGTACTGCCCCAATACGCAAGCCGTCAGACAACATTGGTGGCCGAGTGAATCCCCTGAACCGATAGGAAGCCGCACATACCTGGGGTCCATATCTATTTTCAGCTGAACTGTTGCCAATCACTTCCGCTCCAGATCCAGCCGTTTCAGATCTATTCTGAAAGTCGTTCCAGATCTAGTCGTCGTTTCAAATCCAGCCATTTTTTATCTCTTCCGCGCCGTTGTAGATCCATTTGTTGACGATCCATTCCGCGTTGTTGTTGCCGATCCATTTTGGCTATATCTCCCTTGTTTCAACTCTGTTTTCCCTGAAACTTCACTGACATCCCTGCAATCCCATTCTGCATATTTCATTCCTGAAGACCCTATCCCAAATTCCACTTCCCAAGACCAGAAATCCCACATTTGTCTATTTTTAGGGTTTTCCATAACTCCTTCAATTTTCACCCAAACGCCTTCAACTTTTGCCACCATGTTCCTTTCCTAATTCTGCTTCTTTGTCCCTCTCTACCAAATTTTCTCATTCTTTCACCTCGCTTCTGAAATCCCCATTTTTAGCTTCCTTGTCCATCAGAAAGTGTCCAAAATCTTGTCAAACCCCAATTACCCATCAAATTTTTTCCTCAATCCAAATTTCCCTTTACTAAATCAACTTCTGTTTGTGTTTTTCTACCCATTCCCCCCCCACAAAAAAAAAAAAAAAAAAAAACCTGGTTATGGTTGTCACCCGTGTAGGAGCACACACCATGGAGGAAGCACTTGTAGCCATCCAAACCAAACTCCAAGATCTGGATGAAAAATTTCTCAGCCTCCATCTTCAGCATTCAGCCATGAACAATAACCGACAGCCAGAATCTTTTGCAGCCACCGGGTTCTCTTCTTCCGACAATTTTCGTGGGCCGAAGCTTGATTTTCCTCGCTTCAATGGTATTGATCCGACTGGATGGATATACCGAGCATAACAATATTTCAGTCTGCATAATACTTTTGATGTCCATAAAGTTCCACTTGCATCCTTTCATTTGGAACAGGAAGCCCTTCAATGGTACCGTTGGTACATCAAAGCTCATCATGAGCCAAACTGGATAGATTTTTGCCAACTCCTTTTTCCATGATTTGGTCCTAGTGCTTTTAATGACTTCACAGGAGCACTCACTAAAATTCACCAAATTGGCACAGTGAGAGAGTATCAGACAAAATTTGAGAAACGGGTCAATCACATAGAAGGATTGTCTGATGAATTCTACAGGAGTTGTTTTATCAGTGGTCTCAAGGATGAAATTTGCTCAGAAGTCAAAATGTTTTGTCCCAACACAATGATGGAGGTCCTAGCGTTGGATAAGTTTGCAGAGGACAAGATCGCAGCTCAACAACGCTACAAACCCACCTTTGTTCCCTTCAGAAATATGGGTTCCCAACGACCTCCCATCACGCCTGCTCCTCGACCAACTCCTATCAAGCATTTGTCTGAAATAGAGATGCAGGCACACCGAGAAAAAGGGCTTTGTTATAATTGTGATGAGAAATTCACTCGAGGACATAGATGTGTTCAACAAAAGCTCTATCTCTTGGATGTGGATTCTCCGCCTGCCTTAGAACTTGGTGAAGAAGCTCCAGATATAGTAGATGTTCAGGTTGACATTCAGCACCCGCCTGTTGATACCCCATCTCAAGACGACCCACCCGAGATCTCTCTCCATGCTGTAACTGGCGTCACCACCCCACAAACAATGCGGGTCAGGGGATACTTCAAGAAGCTCCCTCTTACCATACTCATTGATTCTGGTAGCACTCATAACTTCATTGACCCTCGGATTTCGAAACAGGCTGATTGTTTTGTCCATCCTTGTTCCAACTTTGAAGTCATGGTTGCCAATGGGGGCACCTTACCTTGCAAGGGGAAGTGTCGTAATGTGTGTATCTCTATGGAAGATTATAACCTGCACTCTGACATGTTTTCCTTATCCTTAGGTGGATGTGATGTGGTTTTGGGCGTTCAATGGTTACGCACACTTGACCCCATCTTATGGGATTTTGCTGAACTTTGGATGCAGTTTTCAGTCAATGGGACACAACACAAATTTATGGGCTTACAACCAGGGTCTCTCTGCATCATCAGTTCACATCACTTGGAAAAGATCCTTAAGAAGAATTCACATGGTGTCATTGCTCAGCTCCATTCCCTTCAGATGCACCCACCAACGGTCTCCACTACTTCCTTAGATAGATATGCAGGTGTCTTTGTTGCACAAGTGGGCTTGCCGCCTTCACGAGACCTTTCCGGTAAGCATTTTTCCGCATCTACATCTCAGCAGGACATGATGGCTATTTTGCATGCAGTACAGAAGTGGCAGCCATCCCTATTGGGAAATTATTTCTGCATCAAGACTGATCTCCAAAGTCTGGAAACTTTCCTGGGACAATGGGTCTCCTCCCTAGCACACCTGAAATGGGTTCTCCAACTCATGGGTTATGACTATGCGACCACTTACCAGAAGGGTAAGGACAATATGGTGACAGATGCTCCTTCTCACACATTTGATGACCCAGTTTCTCTTACATCTATTTCTCTGCTTGTTCCAAATTGGTTGCAATCTGTTCAACGGGGCTATCTCTTCTATGAAATCCATGCTTCTTCATCAACATGGCACTCTGGGTTCCTCAAAACGTATGATCAGGAACAATGTAACTTCTTTTGGCAGGGATTGAAAATGACAATTCAACGGATGGTGGTTGACTGTGATACTTTCCAGGTCAACAAGGGTGAAACGAACCTCCTTTTGGGACTGCTCGAACCCTTGCCCATCCCTACACAGATTTGGACAACTATTTCTATGGATTTCCTGGAAGCGCTCCAGTGGTATAGTACCACATCAAAAAGAACACCATATGAAGTAGTCTCTGGACAGGCACCGACAGTTCTTCTTCCATACACCTTCAGCAGCTCCCCAGTTCATGCAATTGACTTAATTCTTCGAAACCGCAATCAGCTTCTTCTCATTCTATAGGACAATATTCACATGGCAAGAATTCGACTGAAACAACAAGCCGATCAACACCGTTCTGCACACACTTTTCACGTCACTGATATGGTTCTTCTTCATCTACAGCCTTCCACACAATCCTCCATGAAATTCAAAAGGCGCCAGTGGCCCGGAATGCAACTCGAGGATGCTACAGGGGACCCACTCCTTCAAATTCTGCATCAATTTCCACATCTAAAGCTTTGAGGACAAAGCTTTTTCTAAGGGAGAGGGGATGTTAGGAACCCATGTCTGTATTTTGTTAGTATATTTTTGTTGGACGCATATGCTTTGTAAGTCGTCCCGTAGTATTTGTTGATCCATAGTTTGTGTTATTGTTGTTGGCGCATATGCTTTGTAAGTCGCCCATAGTTTTGTTGATCCATAGTTTGTATTGGCCCATGGTTTTGACCCGTAGTAATTGTTGATCCATATTTTGTATTGGCACATGGTTTGTATTGACACATGGTATTGACCCATGGTATTGGCGCCTAGACTTAGTATATAAGTGTGTGTTGAGGCTTATGAAGGCACCGTGAAGTTAATTGTATTGAGCTTGCTCAAAGGAGGTTGCCCCCTCGAAGTGGCCCGTGATCAATATAAAAGTGATTATGAGTTCCGTTATTTATGATATCTCGTGTATTTGCATTAATTAATTATTGCAGGTTCTTCACATCAAAGTTAGAAATGTGGAGTTTGTGGCTCCACCTATTCTATATTTCCCTCTGGTTCAGTTGAGCATTCTAATGATATATTTTTTTATAACATTCCAGCATTTCCTATAGATGATTGAGAAACCGTCCGGACCTGGGGCCTTATCCGGGTGTAAGCTCCACACTGCCTTATGAACCTCCTCCTCTGAAATGGGTCTATATAGTAACCCGTTATCTTCTTCAGATATCAGGGGGATATTCTTTCACATCTGTTCGAGGTATGCAAATTCGTAGTCTTCCTTTTCTCCATATAAATTCTGGTAGAAGAGTTTAGCCTCTTCTTTAGATTTTCTTTGGTCAGAAATTTGTTCTCCATTATCCTTGACTAGCTCAATAATGGTGTTCTTCCTTTGCCTATCCTTACATTGTGAATGAAAAAATTTAGTGTTCTTGTCCCCGTCTTTGAGCCAAAGACTTCTGGACCTAAGTCTCCATTCAACTTCTTCCTTGTTGGTGAGGGCTTGGAAGTCCCTGTCCAAATCCTTTTCTTTCTTAAGAATTTCTTCAGTTATTTGTTCCTCTTCAATTTTTAACTAAATATCTTCCAATGCTTCTAATTAATTTTTTTCTCTTTGCTTGGATCTTGATAATGATCTTTAACCCAATTTTCAAGGGATTTTTTAACATTTTTGAGTTTGGATTCCCATATAAAACTTGGGGATCCTATTACAAAAATGTTCCAAGCCTATTTGATGATATCTAAAACTCCATTGGAGTTCATCCAAACTGGGTTTAACCGAAAAGGAAAGGGTCCCAAGTTCCCAATTAAGGAGAAGAACAAAGAGATAGGCCTATGATCTGAGACTGTCGATGGAAAGATTTTGGATTTTGGAATTATAGGTTTATTAAGGAAAGAGGCTTCACCATGAATCCGTCTAACCTATTTTTTTAACTTTAATAATAATAAAACATTGATTTTGACTGGTAGATAGACTATTGAGAATGAGCTCCTAGGGTTCTCGACCTACGTGCGATTCAGGGCCCTCCCACCCGTGCAGATCCACTATGGATCCTCCTATTGATCCCAGTCCTGCAGAAAAATGACGTCGCCTCGATGAGGCTTTTCGAGCACTGGTCGCAGCCTCTCCGTCGCTGTCTTTAGCTGCTCCTACCTCTGGCGACTCCTTCGTCAAGCGAATGGAAGCACCTCAGATCCAGATCACGTCGACAACTTCCCGTCTGAAAGCCATTGATCTGAGTGAGCGAGGCTTGATTGGTCAGTTTACAGGTATTTGGCCTTCACCTAAAACTATGGATGCTTGGATTCACAAAAATTGGATGCCCCTAATTTCTGGGGGCTTGCAACATTTTTTTTGTGGAACGGGGTTCTTTACCTTTCTCTTTGAACACAAGGCAAATCGGGATCTAATATTTCGAAGCGGCCCTTACTTTCAAGGTACCCACGGCCTTTACCTAAATCAATGGAGCCTTTCCTTCGATCCGGAAAAAGATGTCCCATCCGCAGTCTCGGTTTGGGTTTGGCTCCCCCACCTCCCTCTCCACTGTTGAAATGATGAGACCTTGCAGGAAATCGGGAATGCCCTGGGTACTTATATTGATAAAGCTGAACCTAAAGGGCCTCTTTTCTCCTGTGCTCGTATTTGTGTGGAAGTGGATCTAGAAAAAGGGTTACCGGAAGTTGTCAATCTTCAAATGGAGGGTTGGGAACACCTTCAGAAAGTAGATTATGAACAACTTCCCTTCAAATGTAAAAAATTCCATGAATATGGCCATTTCGTCAAAACTTGTCCGAAAAATGTTCTCGAAGCTCAAGATTAGAACCATGAAGAAGGCTGGAAGCCATCTAAAAAAGGAAGGAAGAATGTTCAGTCAGCCATGGCCGCAACTGGATCACATCAAGAGAAACACAAAGAAAAAGAACATATGCAAAGCAATGAGACAACCAATAATAAATTTCAAGCTTTGTCGATGGAAGAGGGAGAAATTCCTTCATAGGAAAATGAAGAAACCGGATGCGGAATAGACGAAGAAATCGACCTAATAGAATTGTCTGTAGCTCTCCTCTCAGATTCACTAGACGTTGAAATGAATGGTAAGTTAACCCCAGGAGGCACTTGGGAAGATGGATCAAACAAAGTAGAGTAATCCCTTCTCCAGAACCCTCTTCGTCTCAGGAGCCGCTAGATCTGATAGATGCTCCTAACACAAGAGGAAGAAAAACGTTGAGGCAGCTGCGAGAGCAGGAGGCAGAAAGGGATCTAGATCTATGAAGACAAAAATGCATAGAAGACACCAAGCTTCTCCAACATAATAGAAGTCAGGGAGGACCCAGACCGGAAGGAAAACCTCAGGCAGGGTCACACTCCAGTAAGAAGTGATGAAACTTGTCTCCTGGAATTGTAGGGGTCTGGGTGGTTTTAGTAAAGTGGATACGCTGAGAGATCTAATCAATACTAAAAAGACAGACTTAGTACTTCTCCAGGAGACAAAAATGCAAGGCGTGGAGGTTGTTGCGCTTTCACGTCACTTTTGGAAAAGCAACCATGGTCATGCCATTAATTCTAGAGGAGCGTCAAGGGGGATTGCTACCTTCCTCTCCAACAATTTCGTTATCAAGTCATCCCAAGAAAATCAACACTGGCTTCTTCTTAAGATTCAAAATAATAACAATCATAGTTACACCTACATTTGTAACGTCTATGGTCCAACTCACTACAAGGACAAGGAGAAGTTATGGAATGATCTATCAAATCTTAAAAATGATCTTCAGGGGCATGAGGTAACTATTGCAGGGGATTTCAATACTACTAGGAACCAGCAGGAAAAACACGGTGGATCAAGGGTCAGAGACCCCTTTGGTGAAAACATGGAGGATTTAATCTTTGAGTTAGATCGGTTGGACATTGAAATGAAAAATGGTAAGTTTACTTGGAGAAACCGTAGAGTTGGGATTGGTCAAATTGTTGCAAATCTTGACAGATTCTTGGTTAGCTCCTCCTTCCTCCTGAAAAACTGCATTTTAGCAGCCAAATCCCTCCCGTCAGCTACATCGGATCACAAGCCCATTAGTTTAAAGATCTCTGTCCAAGAAGATATGGGGCCTATACCATTCAGGTTTAACCCCCTTTGGATGCACGATCCGAATCTTTTAATTATAATTCAGGATGCCTGGTCCACCGCCTTCCATGGGTCATCTAGCTACATCTGGGAGTGCAAGCTTCGGGCAGTTCGAGCTGCTTTAAAAACATGGGTCAAAGTGAAATTTAAGAATCCGACCTCCATAAAGCGATCCCTGGAGTCTGAGATTACCATGTTGCAAGGAAAAATGGAGATCGGTGAGATAACAAATGCGACTCTTACTCAGGAAAAAGATCTCAACCTTAGAATTCTTAGTGTGGCAAGACAAGAAGAGGAAATTTGGAGACCCAAATCCCGACAGCTATGGTTAAAAGGAGGAGACGACGACACCATTATTTTCACAAGCAAACTAAGTTTAGACTCAGCTTCAACGCAATCAAAGAATTGAATTATAGGCAAGGGAATCGTATTGAAGGACAGGATGCGCTTCAGTTACACACCTTCGAGCATTTTCAAAACCTCTACACCAACAGCAATGGGACCGATCCTGTAGCTCAAGCCAACCTACTAACAGTTATTCCCTCTCTCATCTCTGTTGTTTATAATTATGAGCTTGACAAACCTATTCATGAAAATGAAATTAAGGAAGCCGTCTGGTCACTACAACTAGATAAATCCCTTGGGTCGGACGGTTTCACTATCAACTTCTACCGAGCAGCCTGGGACATTATTAAAGATGATCTAAAAATAATGCTAAACTGGACGAGGAAGAAGGATAAAATAGGGGGAAACCAACTCCTCCTTTTTGTCTCTCATGCCAAAAGATAACAATCCCAGCTCCATTGCCAGATTCAGGCCGATTTCCCTCTGTAACACCTCATACAATATTCTCACAAAGATCATTTCCACTTGAATGAAAAATATAATGGCCAAGCTAATCTCAGAATCTCAAGGAGGCTTCATCGCTAGGTGTCAAATTTTGGATAATATAATAATAGTGCAAGAGGCTATACATTCTAGTATGGAGAGAAAGCAGCAGGGTATGGCAATAAAGCTTGACATGGCCAATGCCTTCGATAGAGTAAACCATTTCTTCTTATTTGAGATAATGAAGAGATTCAGATTCTCTAACAGGTTCATTCGATGGGTGAAAGCCTTGGATAGCCCTGCTAGTCAACGACAGACCTACCTCATTCTTCCAAGCAACTAGAGGACTCAGGCAGGGGTGTCCTCTGTCCCCCTTCCTTTATCTTTTGGTGGCTGAGTCTTTGAGTCAGAAGCTTAGTCATCTACAAAGGATTGGGGAGCTGAAGGGACTAAAAATTGCTAGAGGAGTCAGTGCTATCAACCATGCCCAGTTCGTCGACGACACGATACTGCTGGGAGGAGCCTCAACTATCATTGCAGAAAGGTTTAAAAATACCTTGAATATATTTCTTAAAGCATCTGATGGAAAAGTCAATTCATCGAAATCCAAAATTTATGGATGGAACTGCCCTATGGAAACTCTAGCAAGAATCTCCAGGATACTGGGATTCGAAGGATGCCCTGCCTAGAACTCCTTTATCTATCTTGGCATCCCTATCTTCAAAGGAAACAAGAAAGCCATGGATTCGCAGGATCTGATCGACAAGATGAAAGCAAAAATTACCTTGTGGGGTTTTAGGTGGCTTAATCTAGCAGGAAAGATTGTCTTGATAAAATCAGTTCTCTCGGCATATCATATATATATCAGCTCTATTTCTTTATCCCCCAAAGGTGTAATTCTTAAGATAACTAAAGAACTTCGTAAATTTATGTGGGAAGGGGGCAAGTCCAATGGAACTAAAAAATTCCATCTTTTAATCTGGGACAAGGTGTGTAGATCGAAAGATGCTGGAGCCACAGGTATTCGAGACCCCTCGCTCATGAACATATCGTTGGGTGTTAAGATTCTATGGCGAGCTGTCATAGGAAGAAAATCTTGGTGGAAAGAGATTCTATGCAAAAAATATATGTCTAGGAATAGAAGGCGGCACCTAGAGAACATCGACCAGAACAAAGTTGGAACACCTATCTGGAATTTGTGTAAAAAAGCAGCTCCTGTCCTACAAACTCTCTCCTATTGGATCCCCGGCAATGGTAAGAAGGTCAAGATTTGGGTGGACAGGCTAGGCCCGAATGCAAATTCCCCAGTAAATTACCTGCAAAATTTCAGTGACCTCAAAGACTGGATGGACAGAAAGAACATTACCACCTTATTCGACCTCTCAGAATGGTCAGAGAAAGGAAGATGGGAAGGGTGGCGCGCTATTGAAATACCGAGCCATCTCCAACTGGACTATGATACCCTGTTAGCTCTTCTACATAATGCTATCCCGATGCACAAGAATATGGCAGATAGAAGAGGGTGGGGCAAGACAGGAGTTTACACAGCCAAAGCCGGTTATCATCACTTGGACACTAACAGCAAGATTAAAGATAAAAAATGGGCCTGAGTCTGGGACAAGGATAGTCTCCCAAAGATCAATGCATTCACTTGGAATTTAGCCCAAAAAAAAATTCTAACCACTGATAACCTTAGAAAGAGAGGTTTTGAGGGGCCTACAAGATGCATCCTCTGCAAAAATTCGGAGGAAACGGTTGAGCATCTATTTCTGGAATGCAAATTTGCTCAGGAGGTCTGGCATAGGGCCTACTTAGATCTAAATTTTGTGGTGGTTCTCCCAACAAACTGGAACGACCTCTTTGCTAACTGGAAATATTATTTCAAGGGTTCTCTTCTCAATAAGCCAGACTTCAAAAGAGCATGGGAAGCCCTCCCAAAGTTTATATGTTGGAGAATTTGGACAACTAGAAACAAGGAAGTTTTTGATGGCATAATCTCTTCCCCAGCCCGTGTTCTTGCCTTGGTGAAAGCCCTCTGGATTGAAGCTTTGTTTGCTCAGGGGATAAATAATATAAAAATAGAACCCCTCACTGTGGAGAAAAAATTATGGGCAGTGGATTTCTTAAGTCCAAATCCCTCTCTCTGTCCCCGGGTCATGAGAAAGAAACACAGTGTACAGAATTGGCACCTCAGGATGAGTACTGAGGAACTTAATAGCTGGAAGATAAATATAGGAAGAAACATTCTTTTCTTTGATGGTGTGTCGAAGGGAAACCTTGGGTTGGCAGGTGCGGGGGGAGTCCTCCTTGACTCTGCTGGAAACAAGATGAAGGATTATGCCTGGGATATCGGGAGAACCACAAACAATAGTGCGGAATGGCTCACCCTGACTAAAGGTTTGGAGATTGCTAGAGAGGAGAGAATCACCAATCTAGTGGAGACTCTATGGATGTCATTAGGGAGGCTAGGAATCTGAGTATGAACAAGAAAATTCCCTCTTCAAAGATCCATAGTCTGCTAAAGTACCTCGTCAGGGAGTTTGAATCCATCAACTTCTACCATGTTATGCGATCAAACAACCAAGCTGCAGACAAGAAGGAAAATGAAGGTGTTAGTCTCAACAAAGGCGTTCTTGCTAGTAACTTCTCCCTAAAAAGCAATGTATGGATTCCATAATAATTTCAATGCCCCATTGTCCTCACAAGGGGACTTGTTTAGGCTAATTCCCTTTACACATTCTGATCTGCATCAATTTTTATGCTATGGTTTGAAACCCAGTTGGGTTCTTCGAAGAAAGGACACTCACTCGAGTACATCACATGGGAACCACATGCGTTTCTTGCCCTCTGTCAGCTCGAAAGGTTGTCTCTCTAGCTATTATGTTCAGCAGGGTATTTGGTTGGCAGCATTCATGTCTCTAGTTTTGCAGATACAGCCTCTTGGAAGCAGTGAAACGATGGCAGGTTCAGGATTTCCTTCTCGTATTAGTACCATACCAATCCTTGGTAGTGCATCCTTGGATTTTCGTAAGCGTGTGCCATCCTAGCCTGGGTATTTAGATGGTCTTCAACACTGGGAAAAAGCACAGGGTATAGTGCAGAGAGGTGAAGAAGCAGCGCAAAAGAAGCGCAGGTATCACACATTTGGACATTTCCCCGGTGGGACTCCTGGCCAGAGCTTGGAACGAACCCTCTGTATTAATCCTTCGTTCAAATAGGACTATGATGCCCCCACTAGCGTCTTGGATGACCATGTATCAGTTTTAGAAGCTCAGGTTCACATCCTTCGTATTGAGTTGGCAGAATGGAAGAATATGGTAAAACAATTGGCAAATTTGGAACAGGAAGCTAAATTGGAGACCCAATTGCTAAACGATAAGTTGAAATCCTTGGAAGTGGCTATGGAGATAGGAGATCAGCGGGACACAAAGCAGCTCATGGTAATTCGAGGACTCACAAAAGAGATACAGGAGAACGTCAAAGGCATCATGGGCGAAAGCATGGAACTGAAGCAATTGTTGTTGAACAAGCCTGAAAAGAACACTAATATATGATTAGTAACCTGGTAGTTTTTTAGTTAATCTTTAGATGTATACCGAATGCTTATGTTTATCAGTTTGCTTTGAACTATAGGTAGCTTATTTTTGAACATACACCGGATGAATGTAGGTCTGTTTTTTGTTGGAATTAGGAATGTAAGTCTGTTTGTCTGAAAGTGGTTTCCTCAGTAGCATTTTGAACAAGATGTTGGTAGAGTAGTGGCCGTCCAACGCTGTTGGTGTACCGTCATGCTCGTACACTTTGTGTTTGGGTTCTTTTTCCTTCTTTTATAATATAAAAGCTCAACCATTTTTGTTAAAAAAAAATGAATCCATCTAACCTAGCGGCTATGTGACCCGGCCCTGACCTTTTATTATTCCAAGTGTACTTCCCATTCTTTGGTTTGATATCAATCAAGTTCCATTGGGCCATGAGGTCCTCAAGTCTTTCTCCAAATGGGTCACGAACTTTTGATCCCCCTTTTCTCTCCTCAGCTGTGATAGTAACGTTGAAATCCCCTGCAATGATGCAATCAACCTACGATTTACCATCTCTTTGTTGCTCCAAGGAATCCTAGAAAACATCTTTGTTCCCATGCAGCGTCGGTCTGTAGATATTACCTATCCAGAAGGTTTCATTTTTTTTCAAATACTCTAATTCTACAAAAATCCATTTCCTATTCTCAGTATAAGATCTGAGTCTAAAGTGAGATTTATCCCACCAGGTGAGGATCCCGCCAGAAGATCCCACCGAACTAATTGCTATGCCTTCACCCCTGGGCCAAAATTTGTTCATTAAAGCCCTGCTATATGATTCCTACATTTTTGTCTCCTGGAGCAAAAAGATTGTTGTTCATTCTATGTTTTTAATTCTTTTTATCGCTTCAATATTTTGTTTTCCTCCCAATCCTCTTCAATTCAAAGAGACTATTTTCATTATTTCCTTTGGATTTGTGGGTCGGTCTTATCCTTCTTATTCTTAGAAATTTCTTGAGAATTATTTCCTGTTTGAATGATTCTTACACATTGATCTAAGCTAGATTGCTTACCTGCTGCCTTCTCCCTTGTTGCTTCCAAATCTATGATGGTTTTGTTGGGTTTCCTTCCCCTTTTTGTTTGAGGTTCTAATTCTTCTTATTTTCTTTCAGAAGATTCCTCCTGCTGAGCCTTTGACCTAGATCTTATTATGGATTCCCTTGAACACTTTGATGACTCAGGACGAATTTCGGAAAGGGGATGCTTAGGAGACAAGGGAATGAAAGCTGCTTCCTTGCTTGAAACTGTCATTATTGGGTCACGTTCATTTTCCTTTTCTTTTTCCATTTATTTTTCCTTCAGTCCCCCCTCTTCCTCCTCATTATTTCCTGAGGATAAAACATGAAATTTGTTTTCCAGAGCCTTTCTTTTTGCAGGGGATGGCAGATGAATTAGGAAGATTTTATTTCCTTTTCTCCTTGAAACTTCATTCCATTCTGCCTCTTAGTTTTCTTCTGTAGCTTGTTGCTTCCTTTTTGAACATGACCTAGAAAAATGCCCATATTCATGGCATACCTTACATTTAAAGCGGATTTGCTCATAATCCACTGTTTGAAGGTGATTCCAACCATCCATAGATAGATTGATCTCTTCTGGAAGGCCTTTTTCCATATCCACTTCAACGCATATTCTAGCGCATGAAAACATTGAGGGCTTTGGATCTGACTTGTCGATGTATTTCCCAAGTGAGTTCCCGATGGCCTTTAGTTATTCATCATTCCAACAGTGCAGAGGTAGGTGGGGGAGTTTTACCCAGACCAAAACGGCTGTAGGGATGTCCTTCTCAAGGTTAAAAGACAGTTCCCATTTGTTAAGATACATGCCTCTTGGTCCCATGAAGTAAGGTCCATTTCGGAAGATAAGATCCCGATCTTCCTTCTTCTCAAAAATAAATACAAAAAAACCTCTTCCACAAAAGTTTTGCTGCACTTCTCCCTTAATCAAAGGTCTCCAGTTCTTGTTTAACCATATTTCTATGGCACGGGGAGATGGCCAGAGACCTGTAAAATGTCCAACTAACCCTTTTCTCTAATAGGGCAACGAATTTGTATCTAGAGGCTACCAAAGAGAGTTTGACATCCAGAATGGTCACTCTCTTGACGAACTTGGAATCATGATTCGCCGCCTTGCTCGAGAGAGGGATTGAAGCAATGATTTTTTCAAAATTTTCATCCAAGGAGGAGAGCCTCGCAACCGGATCTGGGTTCGAAGGAGGAGGAGGTGGATCCATAGCAGAGGTCGCCAGGCTAACCCTAAAGCACACTGAAGACTCTTGATCGAAACCCTATCTCCCGCGACTGTGAAGATGCAGAATTTTAAAGGAATTGTTAAGGAGAAATATCATAAAAATTGTTAAGAAGAAATTTCATAAACCACCATAGATCCATCTTAAACCCGTATCTATCAAGAACCCAGAGGGATCTAATTTCTTGAGGTGTATTTCTTTTTTTAAATTTAAACTCAAGAAATTTGATCTCTCTTGATTGATAGATCCAGGTTTAAGTTTTAAGTTTTTATTTTATAAACGAACCTCTATTTTTTAATTACTTTTCATAATATTTTATTTTATGAACCAGCATGGATTTTTTTCAAATACTTTCCATAATTTAATTTTTTATTTTATGAGCCGACATGAAATTTTTTAATTATTTTGTTAGTAACAAACATTACATCATGATGTAACGTTACATCACACACGTTACAACATCTCCCCCATACTGGGTTGTAGAGCACCTCGTTTCACTCGGTGCAGTTACTCATATATTTTTTAGAATGTAGAAAATGATTGTTTTTGTTTTTGTGGGCATGTTCCTGGTACCGTTGACCAATGTGGTTATTCTTGGCACCATTGATGATCGAGCAATAAATACAAAATCGAAGCGTCATCCATGAGAAATCGTCTCAATTTTTCAAAGCCCATTGGATACACACTAATAAATATTGGATACCGAAGCCAATGTGGCTATTCTTGGCACCATTGATGATCGAGCAATAAATACGAAAGCGAAGCGTCATCCATGAGAAATCGTCTCAATTTTTCAAAGCCCACTAGATACACACTAGTAAATATTGGATGCCGAAGTGACCCACTCCATTTAAGAGAAAAAACTACTTTAAAAAGCTAAGTGTATTTTGTAGTGAAGCACATGGCACCATTAAACCTAAAAGCGGTTTAGTTGGTTTAGCTTATTGATATAAAAAATATAGATCTATAGGGTTTGAGGGTGTGACTTTTTTTAAGAGATGTTTAGCTTTTTCAGAATTTGTGTGAAAGTGATAGTTCTATTTGTAATTGGCAGATTGTTCTCACATCCAATATAAAAGGGGTAGCCTAAATGTTAATGTTTAATGTCATTCTATAAGTAGTGTATTTTTCAGCATGATTTGGACTTAATTCAGTTAAAACAATTCAAATCTCAACATACTATATTTAAACTTGGTTAAATTAAATGCACTAGAGATATTCCAAAACACAAAATCCATTTATGCATTCATAATAGTGATTTAAACAACCCATTTATACATTCAAATCAATGATTTAAACAACACACCATTCGAATTAAAAAAAAATAACAACCCATTTATACATTGAAATCAATGATTTAAACAACACACCATTCGAATTTAAAAAAAAATACCCAATAAAGATAAAACACCAAGTCTCCGTATGTACCGTCAACGAAGCTTGGGTTCTCTATCAGAAAAAAAGAAGAAGAAGTTATGCCTCTTTTATTATTTAAACAAAACGGAATTAAAAAAAAAACCCAAAAAGTTATAACTCTTTTATTATTTACCCAAAACGGAATTAAGAAAAAACCCCAAAAAGTTATACCTGGTGCATTATTTACCCAAAGGGATTAAAAAAAACAAAAAAAGGGACTTGAAAAAAATGGAAGTTAGGTAGTGCTTTCAACAAAGCACATAGCAACATTCCAATTGCTCTCGTACGACAATTACTTCTAATTCCTGTACACAGGAAATTGAAACATAAAATTTGCAAATGGCAAAGCAGAAGATGAGATTATTCCACTGAAATTGGAATGGCTTCACTGTAACAACATCATTGCAAGTTTAGTGAGTTAGTTGATACGTAATGGCTAGCATTATACACCGTTACACTGAACAGCAGCCATTAACGAATTCAAGGAAATAACCAGAAATTTCCCACGAAACGTTCCTAAGAAAATAAACAAAACTGCTGCAAAACCTTCACAAAGGTTCTTATGTTATTAATTTGTCATGGACTCTCACCACGATGATTACTCATTCCAGTGAATGGCAGAACGCCGCTCACACTCCTGTTAAGTTCTTTACATCTCCATTCCTGAGGATCCACTGATCTCTTTACCTTAAAACTATCTGTTGCGGTTGACACTCTATTTCTTTTCAGCAGGCAGGGAAGTAAATACCACCATACAGAAGCACAGACAACTGCTAAAAGCCTGTTTAAAAAAACTACCAGGCATCCCATAATGATAATCACAACCCATAAATTTATAGCGTGACCGTATCCTTCACCTTCACCTGTTACGTTCCCTGAAGATCCTGTAATGGTTGCCTTTCTTTCTGCTACCGGCGCCGACACAGCGAAATTCTTAGTCTGCAAATTAGGTGTAGGACTATTCCGCATCGTCCCGGCCATGTTTGGGCGCGGCAGCTGTGAAGACGAGGACGGGGAAAAGAGGGGCGCAGATTTGATCTCCCGAGGTTTGAAAGGGCTGTTAGGTTCGCTGGAATGAAAACTCAGTTTCCTGTGAAAATCAGTAGATTTCAACAGCTTGCAGCTCTTAGAATCCACTTCCGCGAAGGTGCAACTAGACTTTGAATATAGCTGGTCGATGGGTTTCGGGATCGAGTCTGGTAATTCATTTTCCCGCCGGATCTCTTGTGCCTTGGGCTGCTCGATCACTGAAGTTTTGGTGTCCTTTGCATTATGTCCTCGTCTAGGGCGTTGTAAAACCTTAGGTTTATGATTTCGGCTATAATTTAGATCCTACAGACAACATTAGCAAACAGCAACAATGTCAGTCACACAGAAATACATATCCAATATCTTTAAATGCTAACATGCACTAAAATTCGAAGCCTAGGTGGTTGCTTACCGCTGGGAACCGAAATAGCTTGGCGATTCGATCCCACGACCGACGATCCAACTTTCTCACGGTATCCTTTTCTTCTTCTCTGGAAATCTGCTTTGGAGCTAATTTTCCAGTACAAACTTCTAATTCGGGTGACTTCACAGAAATATCAGCTGCGTCGTGTGATTTCAACTTAATCTGTCCTGAACTGAATCCCAGTGTCTTCTTCTTCTTCTTCTTGGCGGGCTGCTGCTCATTGGATATTATTTCTCGAACAGGTGAAAGAATTACAGGAATCATTTCTCCAACTCGAGAAATTGAAACAATCTTGACTAAAGCATCCGATTGCCCGCAAATCTTGACATCGTAGTTTGAGAAAGGGGTTGGCTTGGAAGACTTCCGTTTGTTTTTTCCTTTTATGCGCCTTTTGAACTTGGAATACAAGGATTCTGACTCAGAGAGCTCCAATCTGCTCGCCTTGGTTCCCATGGCGGAGCCGAAGACCGGTAATGTTTGTCTGTAAGACTTGCACGACTTTCTTTCCTAAATCAACACACGCTAAATACAGAAGATTTCGGAGATTGTTTGGAAAAAACGAGGCCGTCTGCAACCTGAAAACTATAGAAATTGGAGTTACAGGGGAATGAATTAATTGTACAGCATCATTGAAGGTTGATGAGTTTCGAGCTTGCGACCTATAGTGTCCGCTGGACTAGGACCGGTTAGGTTTGTGCTTTAATGCTTGGTCACGTTGATCCATTAACATCCATTTATCTATGAATACCGTGAAACACATAAATTCTCGTGATCAAACCGCTAACTCCCTGCATTCATTTCATTCCGTTTCTCTAACGCCAACGGCAACGGCAACGGCAACGGCAACGGCAACGGCAACGGCATGCTCTCCTTCCACCTTCACCGCCGCCCTTCCCTCACTTGCTGTTTTAATTATGGTGACTGGTCAGTCCCCCCACTCCCAACAGAAAATGGTTTTCCGGTGTACAGTGCAAAGCTGTCAACCTGCGGAGTAATTTGTCGGCCACCTTCACTCTGCGGATTGTCCATATAAAAGTTTTCGGAGGTCAGAAAGTTGACTGATTTGTCAAAACCTTAGCTGCCAAGTATTTTGTGTCACTATACATGCCCTATCAGGATGTCAATTTGTACCAGTGTTGTTACGATTATCACAGACGTCTTGTGCCTGTTTCACGCGGCCGTATTTGTGAAAATAAAGAACTGTGTGGCATTATGGCACGTCTTCTTTGATCCGTGTTTCTTAAAATACGGACCTTTATAGGTTTTTTTATAATTATATAATTAAGGAAGGGTACCCATACTTGAGTGGGTTTCAATAGGTGTGATGGACATTGCAGGGATGGGTCCCAATTTTATACACTTTTATTTGTGACACTTGAATATAAGAAGGTAAGTATGATCACTTTTTATAGTTAGTGTATCAAGAACAATAAACTTTTTGAATAAAGTCGTGATTTAAATTTTTTTGAGTAAAGTGATGATGAAAGCCAACATGAAAGACTTATTTTTATGTGAAGACTTTTTTGAAAACTTAATCCAAGAGTTTCATCAAATTTCATGGTAATGGTAACCACTACATTGAGGAAGGGAATGTTCCCATTCTCTTCTTCTACCTTTGTGGTGACTTAATGTCACATTGACAATTAGGTGCTTGAAAAACTTGTTAAGTTTTTCATTTCCATGAGGTCATTTCATATTGGAGTCATTTGCATGTACCTTTTTCACATTGTTGGTTTGAAGGGATATTAGTCCAGGACTCTCTTTTCAAAATGCCCTGTCAAAGGTGGGCAATTATGGGTGAGAGGTTTGAAAGGATATGAATTAAGGGTGTTTTTTTTCAAAATGCTATATGATAGGTGGGCAACTATGGGTGAGATAGGGAATCTACTATTACACCACTTGTTTTTAAGTAAAAAACTTATTGAAAACAAAAGGATTGGTGAAAGTTAACACTTGGTTTTCATGACATGTTAGTTACAATGGAAATTTGAAAAAATAGCAATATGTTGACTAGGAGGAATTTTAGAAGTACATGCACAATATAATATAGTGTAAAAATATAAAACATAGGAAATCCAATAAGGTTCACGAATATATAACTTCTTTTTATGAAAAATGAGTATAACTCAGAGAAATTCATTTTCTTCTAGCATTGCTATGTTATTTTTTCTCTAAAACATAATACATATTTTCATGTTAAAAATGCGGTTTAGTATCAAAATGATGGAATTTCCTTAAAAAAATTGTACACTTGTACTTAACAATTGATTCTTGTGTAGTATTATTTTTCAATATTTTTTAATGTTAATTTTATATTTCTTTAAAATGAATAAAATCAATGAAGCCCTAAAATAATGAGGTCAACATTTAAGGGTGGGTTTGAGGGTCTTAACTCAACCAATCAATTATATTTTTTTTATTTTCTTTAGTGTGTAGTCCTCCATTTGTACTTGTGCGTCATACAATTTGTTTTATGAATGGGAAAGAAAATAAAAAATTACACCATAAATAAAAGACCTATGTATTTTAGAAAATATGTTTTATGTACAAATACAAATCAATAAAAAAAAGAAAACAATATTGTATTCCTTATATGAACACATATATATAATTTGTAGACAAAGCTTTATAAGTATGTGTAGTTTCATAGGCAATGAATATATGGTTCATATTTAAATCTATGGTTGAAAACAACCTTGAGAATAAGGAGCTAGGAAAATGGATTCATTTTTGCTTATGTAGTCCAAACCAATAGGTTTTCCATTTTGAAGCTAAAACCAAAGCAGACAACTCTCTCTCTCTCTCTCTCTCACACACACACACACACACACACACAAATGAATAGAGGAAATCCTGCCAAACATTATTGATTTTGTAGGAATGTGCATTAAACATTCCTTCCATACATTTTACTCAATATCCAATTTCATATTCTTATTCAAAAACCGTCAATAGGATTCTAAGAAACTAATTTTCAATCTTTGGTAACGGTTAAGGCTCCACAAACCATCCAAACTTTTGTGTGGTGGTCTTAGAACATGTGTTCTTGGTTCTTGTGCCCAAGAAAATCTATTTAGGGATCCTTAAGGATGTTGTACATCTCTCTAACAACCAATGCAAAGGGCCTTAGGATGTTGTTTCCCTACCACGACTATGGCTAAGGCCCACGGGGGGTTCACTCAGTGAAATTATTACATAGCACGGTCGTTCATAGGATATTAAAGAATATCCCTAATTTCACTAAATATTGGAAAATGCCTCCTAAAATTGTATTGTTGAACCCCCTTCCCAATATACATTTCCAATTAAGAAAACCCCTATTTTCACTAGATATTCTAGGTATCCATTTTTATCAACCTATTTTTAAAACCCCCTTTATATCATATTATCAAGTTGAAACAAACAAGAGCCCTAATGCATCTTAGTATAAAAAAACAAGATGCTAAATAAAATAATAGTATAATGCTAATAATGATCCCACTGGGATTGCAGGGGTGACTGATCAATTTGTAGCGTTGGATAGTGGAAGACCCAATGAAATAGTAATGGAGAAGGAAAAACACATAAAAGGAAAACCAATCAAGAGATCTATGTAATAAAGAATATGAAAGACTGATAGTCCAATAGTCAGTGCAATGCTTAGAAAATATGAGAATTGCAGATGTTTCATACCACAGCCTGCCAATCTACTAATCTAGAAAAAATCAGAATTACATATGTTTCAAACCATAGTTGGAACGTGTTTGCATTCAACCATGGAGGCTATTATGACGATATTAATTGTATATTTTAAAAAAAATAATAAACACGGTAATTAACTATATAATAGTTACAATGGACACAAAGAAAACCCAATGCCATGGACACAAAGGGAACTCGAGGTACCTTTTTTGGAAGGACTTTGCCACATCCATTCGGCCGGGTGCTAGAGGTGACAAGGAGGCCTGCAAAACAACCATGCAAATAATGAAATGAGACTATTGGCTAACAAGTGATAAACTATAACAACAATTTGCTAAACGATAAATAGGTGGTGGTTACCTGTAACAGAAGACTTGAGAGCAAAACATTTGAGAAATGCGCTAGCTAGCAGGATGAATCCAACCCTTCCTAAAATAATATTGCAATCATTAATAAGATAAATATTCAACTGTCGAAGGGAAAAGTTGTGTAATAGTATATCCAATAAAAAGTATATCCCCAAGACCTTTAGAGAATCATGTCAAACCTGTGAAGAGCCCAAAACCCTGAAATCAAATAAAAAATGGAATACATGCATTAGGAACTTGATAAAGATAACACCAATATGCATGAAGAAACAAACTATACACAAACAATGTCAATCATCTACAAATTTTGAAATATCAAAACATACAACAATTCAGATTACATAGTTTTAAATACCAACACTTACAATGCAAAAAATATTTGTGTGAAGCGTATCCAAATTACTAATTCATATAATGTTACTTTGTACATAAGAACTAAGTTAATAAGACTACACCCAACTTAATTATAAAGTATCCAATTCCCAATTACATTCAATGTATGATAATGTATTAAACAATGCATGAAGGAACCAAACAAACAAATCTTTAGGGGCAATTAAAGCATAATATTGGTATTCTATAAGAAATAGATTTATGAAATGACATGATATATGTTGCATATCTAAGTACAAAACATTAGGGACAATTAAAGCATAATATGGTAGTCTATAAGAAAAGAGATTTATGAAATGAGATGTTTTATGTTATATATATTGTATATCTATGTACACAATGGACAACTTCCATGATAAATACCATAAGTTACAAATTAGATAGAAGTTTCCAATAGTAGAAAACTTCTCTGCTAATCTACCCAAACTTACGCAACGGTACAAGTTATAAACATATTTCCTTACTCTCCACTCTCAAAGATTATTGACAAAAGATGGTAACAAGAAAATGCAGTCTTCAAGTTGTGGAATATTGTAAGCAAGCTAGGGAAAAATACTAGTCCAGCTTGCATGTACACATTATGGTTAGACTCGATAGTTGTTAAACATAAATCGGCAACTAGAATATATTTTCCTACTTCCAAAGGTCTACGAATATATGCAATATTCAACTCCTACAATGTTATGCAACTCCACTCAACTATGATTAAGTTAAGAGCTACAGATTGTATAAAACAAAAGTTGCACATGGTGGAAAAGCACTATGATGAATGAATCACTCAAGATGATTCAACAAGTAGATGACGGATTATTAAAGCGGGTACTTGTTCAATGTAAATTGACAGAAAAGGTCAACAATCAACACCACTAACATTGACATACATAAAAGGAGTTGATTTTTTTGATTAAATTCCAATCCCATTCCCTCATACATGATATAATCTAATGGAAACGTTGCAATCCTAAAATCCTAAAAATAGTTAATTCTGTTGAATTATGAATGGGATCTAAAATTCTACTCTTTGCATATGAAGTTTGATAAGGTTGGAACCATTGTTGTCAAACATGGTGAAACAATTAATGGTAATGTTAAAAATTTAAGCAAAAGGATAGAAAATGAAAAATAAGGAGAATGCTATAATATAATAATCTCTTTATCTTTCATTTTCTATCCTTCTACTTTAAAAATTTAACATTAATATTAATTACTAAGGTCTAGGGTTAGTTTTCGGGTTTTCATTTTACCTTTGTTTATTCATTTTTAAAATTTTTGTGGTCAAAATCATGGTCTCACTTGTGGCATACAAACCTATATTGAACCATCCAATTCCATATGAAACTAGTCATTTTATCATACAGAGTAATAAGGACCTATATTGAACCATCCAATTCCATATGAAACTAGTCATTTTATCATACAGAGTAATAAGGACCTATACTAAACCATCCAATTCCATATGAAACTAGTCATTTCATCATACGAAGTAGGCCGTTTCTACTTCAAGACTATGATTTGGATTGATTAGATATGTAAACCGATCAAACCACTAAATTTTGGCAAAACCACTCTAGTTCTAATAACACTGTTGACTACCTATTAGTACCCTTTGACAACAAGTCGTTCCTTTTAACTTTCAACCAATACATCAACTTAATACTTGACTTTAAAAAAACTCTTGCATCCAACTCTCTTTCCGACTTGAAGAAGAGCTTCCAATGTCTAAGTATTCTTTCTCATGATGATCCAAAATGGATCCGCAGTAAGAAGTCAAATGATTCATGTATCACCCCAATGCAATAAAACACTGCGAAAAACGATAAGTTTGGCTACCGAAGTGAAGCTCATGGCTACAAAGTTAATGAGAAGGGTGGAGGATGTGATTGACAGTGTGAAAGGAACCACACTAGTTCAACCAGCTAACACTTGCCTCCAAAGCACTACATTGTCGATGTAGGCAAAAAATAGTTAAAAATTAAAGAAGAAGATGTAAATAAAAAAGAACTGTGATTGGATCATGGCCAACGAAAGACAGACCAAGATTAAGAGCATCGTAGTTGGGAATTCATAAAGTAGCCGTATTTACACTACTAGAATATGTCTCCATAAATTCCCATAAGCATAGTTTAGGCCTAACCATGAATATATATGATTAAAATATTCAATATTTATAAAAAGTGCCACACAAAATCAATTCAAGAATATTTCCACGTCTTCTTTTGAATATGCCATGCTAGGTTTCACACAATTAAAAATTGACTTCGGTTGTGGTCTTCTCAAGAATTCTGAAATTGAAAATGTAGAACATATAGCTCACTCAGTATTACTCAATATATCAAATTGAAACCGTACAAGGAATTCATAAAAAAATGATTTGTTGTTACCGATTACTCGGACAAACAATTGAGTTAAATTCTAAGTAGTTGAATCAAACCTTATAGAGCTCTCATGCTGTAATCCACCATTACGTTACAATTTCAATGTAATGTAACACAGAATGTTTCATTTGAAGAGAACACTAAATGACGTATTTATAATATCAATAATTAGAAATCTAAGCCATACCTTGCTAGATTTGTAAGGGTTTCAAGGAAAATGCCAATGATATTGAGAGGTACACAATCTTTCATGGTTTTCCTCACTGAGCCAATAAGAAGATTAAACGTGTAAATAAATTAAAAATAAATTGATGGTCATTTGGTGAAGACAAACTTGATCACAGATGCCAAAAACCGAAAAACATGGAGAACTGTGAAATATAAAAGGATTTACTTACTCAACCCGTTTTTCACATAAATTCTTCTTCAATATTTTGAAATCTACATGATTTTTGTGAAAAGTTATAGTTTTGATCGATGGTAACTTAGCTTGTAAAACTTTGTTTGTGGGGTTTTTCACATTTTAAAACAACCAACCAAAATTTCAAAAAACGAAGGATAAGGGTGAAGCTATGAATTTGGAAAAACAGAGAGAAAGAGTGAGATGATCAGAACGAAGCATAGTTACTACTATATTTTTTGAAATCTAGGTAAAATCCTACCCTACAAAATATTAACATCGCCTAGACCCTGTATCCAACTCACTTGTGGTTACCGATCAACTTAAATGGATAGAACTATGTAAGATAGCTACATAAATGGCTCGACCTGCTCTAGGATCATTTAAGCAAAAGGCGTTGATTTTTCAGTTTTTAAAAGGAAAAATTAAATTTTTGTTCTCGATGACTTATGGTTACACTATGTTTAAGAGATTTAGAAGGCTAACTGAGAAGTTCAAAAAACTCAAACTAATAATATAGATAAGAACCAAAAAATTCTCAAACTAATAGTAATAAAAAGAACCATGAATTTTTTGGAATTTTTTTTACATAACTTTATCTGTGATATGGTGGTCTATCGGATTATTTTCTCTGAAAATTAAAACTGTCCTTTGTTTATTTTGTTGGACTTCTAAAATGGATATTTGATCGTCCTAGCATTAAATATGGTGTTACTTTAGTTTCATGCACATATGACATGAACAAGAGAAAAAAAATAGCAGGGAACGTTTGATCAACTATTGAACAACACATTGTAAAAAAAAACTGGAAATGGATGAAATGAAAATGCATTAAAAAACTGGAAGAGAATTGCGGAAAATCAGAAGAAGAAAAAAATATTATGTACCTACAAATTAATGGGAAAATATATGTTTATAAGATATCTGATTGAACATGTTCTACATAAATCCAACAAAATTGCAATAAAACACACTTTTTATTTAACTAAAACAAAAATTGAGCATTCTAATGCGAACCAAAATTACCTTGAAAGTGCATTTCATTGCATCATCCTTCTTTTCTATAGCAGAGCATTCCTCAGATATGTCAGCATTTGGATCAAATACTGTTGAGAGATCCTTGGTTGCAGATCCCGAGTCTAATCCTAATGCTGGCACATCTGAGGAATGCCTTGCTCTATTAAATGCCCCTGCAATTTCATATCTTGTACAAGGTGTCCAAATGGTTATCCCTTGAACCAGGAAGGTACTCAACAATTCTCCCATTTTAACATTCACTATTAGAATGAGTCTCCTTCCCCTGGATTT
Organism: Larix kaempferi; assembly: GCA_027924585.1. NCBI lineage: Eukaryota > Viridiplantae > Streptophyta > Pinopsida > Pinales > Pinaceae > Larix > Larix kaempferi. Next base: position 2,034,432 of record BSBM01000499.1, read on the forward strand.
GAAGTGATTAGGTTGGGTTGTTGTAATGCTTTTTAACATATGTGAATATAGAGAGAAACAAATTAGTAATAATATAATTTTGTTATTTTAGTCACACTATCAATATCAATATAGTAATATGAATAAATTATAGTAAAATGTATATATCTCAGTGCAATTGGGTAGTTGGAGACACGAGTATGCCTAGCCTCCTAGGTGTTTTAAGCAAGCCAACATTTCCTATAAAATATTGCATAGTAATGGAAAAGGGGTTCCTTGGCAGAGAAGAGATGGAATTCATAAGAATACCCTATGATTGTAATCTGTAATGTTCGAGACAACCAAAAACCATTGCAATATTGTAATTGCTGAGAATTACAGACTGAGCATATCCATTTAATGCCAATTTTTTTCCTTTTGGTTTTCTGCATGGTAATGTTTGTGTCTATTATGTTAAATTGGTTGTATGGTTGATGTATTCATGTTGGCTGCTTTGTTTTGGCATATTATTTTAAATTCGTTTTGGAATTTTATAGCAAGCCTGAAATTTGATCTTAATAAGACCAAGGGACAACGGTTATGGATCCATCTCAAGCATATTTGCAGAGAGAAAACACCTGATGATTTGCTAGGGTTTCATACCCAGTAACCGTATCTAGAACCAAAACAATTGTATCAAGGACTAACATTTGCAATACAGAGCATATAAGCTCATAATCCACACAGTATAAATATATATAACGTCAATAATCCAAACCTCTACAGGAACATTCAGATCACCATGAGTTTAAAAAAATATTCATAAGAGAATTAACAAGAGTGATTCTGACAATACGTGGAAGGTGGTCTGTGTAAAATACCGTAACTCATATCTAACCTTCAGGTGGATTGTCACAGTCCTCGAAAGGATTAACTAAAAGATTCTCTATTCTCTATTAAACCCTAACATCTTACATAAGGAAAAAAGGTTAGAGGTCTGGCCACATGACCAAAAATAAAATTTCAGAACTTACTTTTATCCAACAAGTCAGTTGTAGCAGTAAGAATTGAAAATTTGTCTTCAATATGTAGTATGGTGAAAAAACTACTCTTGAATATTCATAATCCAACTCCACTATCATGGAGTTTAGCTTGTAAGCATACTTGGGCAATCCACTGATTCGGATTTATGTGGGAACGAAACAAAAGATAGCATATACAGATATATATTGCAAATAACACAGTGATACAGTAAACACATATTCTATTAAATAGCGGAAATAGAACAGACTGTAAAATACAATAGCTAGAATGGTGGTAGCTATCTCTGAGAAGAGATGTGGCCGCTATGCTCATTCGTGCCAAGATGAATACAAAGAGAGGCCGAAAGGGCCTATTTATCACAAGCATGAGGGAAATAATCCCAAACATCCAAAAACCTAACCCTAGAAGATGAACCGTCATAAAGTTTGCGGCCCCAAGGTGGTTAGTTGAACAGTCAACTTCCCGGGGTCATAACTTTTGCATACGATCTCCGTTTAGGGCACTCGGTAGCCCGTTGGAAAGGTCTAACCAAGATTTACAACTTTCGACTGGGCCCAAATGCATGTTGTCGGCAACCATTTGGTCCCCCAAATCGCCAAAAAATGTCGTTTAGGGCCTCAAAATGGCTCCGGAAGTTCAAGACCCGAAAAACTGCTAAAAATAGTAATTTACCAAAATTGCCAAAAGACTGTTTTGAGACAGTTGGAAGAGGTGGGCCGCCACCGATATCCACCTGGATCATCCACCTTGAGGAAGTTGTCGAAGGCGTCCAGCTGCCAATAATGAATACATGTATACAACACAAAAACAATGGCTAGAGATTGGGTAGCCATAATAACTATAGATTATAAGAAAATATTATATGAAACATCAAAAAAAAATATTACCTTCAAGGAATGTGAAATTGAGTAACTTCTCTCTCGACGCTTACACAGAGTTACCAGGTGTCCAATTAAATATGGATTGAAACCTTCCCATTAATTTCTTCCTCAGGTTATCCCTATATTATTTGGTTGAAGAAAAACAAGTTCTATCAGATACAGCACAAATAAATTTACCCATGATCTAGTCTGAAAACAAAAAATCCCTTTCTCTTGGGCTCAAACCAAAATGCAAAAACCAAATGAGCGGGAGATCCGAAATTATCAACAAAACCAGAACTAGCTCGAATTACCAGCTGGAACAAGTATGAAACTTAATTTCCCGCTGTATGATGTGAAGACACGAATTCAAAACTCAACCAACGCATTAAATTTTGTTCTGTGGATCACATCGTAAGGGTTATACATAATTTTCTTTTCACCTCTATAGTCTCAAGTTGTCTAGTAGTGTGCAACATAATTATGCTTCGGGGTCAACACTTGTGCCTCCTAGTGTCAATAACTGATATCGTGGATGGATGACTTGCGAGGGGATGGGAGACCTCTAGGGTCACACCCATCAAAATGTAAACCAAGGATGCGTGCCTATTATTTTATTTAATATATGGAATCTGAATAAGTAGACATTGCGATACAATGAGATAAGAACATTTTCATAAACACCAAGGCTTAAACAAAATAAAATTAAAAACTAAATGTAATGAGATTATAATAGAGAATGAAAGTAAGGGAACATTTTGTAAATACTTGCTTACTAAACTAATATTAAGGAATTAAACTTGTTTATGGGAGTTCCTCTTTATCTAAGCTAAGTGAAAATATAGTAGACAAATAACACGAGAAAACCCCTTAACATAACCACAACCATGTACAAAGATGTTGAGCATTAACCATTGTGCATTAAATTCTAAATAGTCGTGTATAGTTCCTTAAAGTTAGACAGATTGGTGTTAGATATTTTTAATTTATAAAAAAATGAGTTGTTGTTATTTTGAGAGAGGCATTGCAACTTCCTAATCCGGTTTTGGCTTACATTGGTGAGGATTGTTTATTACTATATTCAAATTCAACAATCATATTTTGATCGCATAACCTCTATGACGAATTAACATCTTGGAGATGAATTCGTGAGTTGAGTATACTAACATTTGAGCTCTCTAGCATGATCCTAATCTAAGTTGACTTATTCATAAGAGATATGAAAAGGGATTCATTAATAAATTATAAGTAGACCTAAAGTATGAACTTACAACTGTCTGGAGAACATAAAAAAAGGGAATTAAGTTCAAAAGAATTTGGTAACTCATTGTTGTTGATATACTTCACTAGCAACAATTTGACAATCATTCATAACAATATTTTTGCAAACAACATCCTTTACATCTCCTCTATTTAATTAAAACAACAAGTTTGTTTGCCTCTTACTTGATTTATGACATTTTTAGCATTGAATCTAAGTACTCCTTTTGGTAATAAGAGCTATAAGGATAATATTTCCTCTCATTTTGGGCATGTCTACGTTCCTAGAAAACTCATAACTCAGATATGATTCCCTAAGAGCTACTACTTTGGCAATGTAATGATACTATTGGGTAAGTACTAAGGAACACAAGGTACTTTTAACTATTATGCTTTCAATATTTCATTGCTAGTTGATCTAAGTAGGGATAGTTATCTTGCAATTTGAATATTAAATGAACTTTAACTTTAAGTAACTAATATTAAATTAAATGCATCTTAAATATGTTGATTATGACATTGGTTATGGTTTAGGTATTTAAGATATCTACTATGGTGGTTATCCACTTAACAATACGTTATAACCTTAGAGAAAGTTGTTTCATATTGAAATAACATAAAATTATTTAGGTGTAGTTTTGTTGATCAAGGATGCAACTTATACTTGTAGGTTATATGTAGTAGTTATTGTTTATTGAAGGTGCAATTTATGGTTGTATATTACAACGAAGATAACAAATACTCTCACAAGAATAGAACAGTTGAATATGGTTGTCATCTTGACCCCATGTATTTGTTTAATCCTTTTGCTCCCTCCTTGTTAACCCTAACTTCGCATTCCCTCACTCAACCCACCACTCTCACCCCCCTCCCTCTTGCATCTTCGCATCCCCCCTCCTCCACTTCAATATATTCCATGTTTGTCTTTTCTACACAAACCTCTTTTCATCCTCATTCCCAATCTTATGCGTTCTCTTCTCATGCTTTTCCTACTCACTCCAATTCCCTCCCTCTTCCTTGATCTCCTCCAAATACTCTAAACATAAAACACCTATCCACTTACCCTCCCTTACCCCCATCCCTTTCCCATACTCCTATCCTCTCCTATGCTCTCAACCCTCGCACCTCTTGCATTCCTCCTCGTACTATTCATGCAGATCCTGAAATCATGTTCTATCCTCATCTATCGCCTCAACTCCCCCCCCTTTGACAACTCCACTTCCCACTCACCATCTTTCCCTTCCTCCCCTCTACTTTGTTCCCAACCTTCGCTCCACTCTCCTCAACCCTCCTCCCTCTTGGCCTCCACCTTCCCATCCTCCCAGAACTACTCTTTGCATGCCTCCTCCCCCTCTCATGCCCCCTTTGAAAACTCCACCTCCCACTCACCATCTTTCCCTTCCTCCCCTCTACTTTGTTCCCAACCTTCGCTCCACTCTCCTCAACCCTCCTCCCTTTTGGCCTCCACCTTCCCATCCTCCCATAGCTACTCTTTGTGTGCCTCCTCCCCCTCTCATGCCTTTGATCACTCCCAATAATGTATTCCTTTCTTCCTTCCATCTCTCTCCTCCAAGGCCTTAGAGCCCTATGATTTTTTTTGTCCTATCTATTTCCAAGGTATCAAGAGTTATACTTAGTTCTCAAAGCAAATTATTGTCTCTCATATTTCCACTTAGAGGCATACTTAGTTCTCAAAAAATATTAATGTCTCTCATATTCCCACTTAGAGGATCTAGTTCCCTTAGAGAGGTCATGTGTGGTAATTTGAGGCATTATTAATGGCTATTGATCCCTATAAGCTTTCTTTATAAATTAAGTCGTTGGATCCTTCCCCAACCATGTATATGTCCTTGAGATACATACATGGATATCAAGCCTCCTAATGGATTTAATATACACACTTGGAACAAAACATCCCCTATATAGGTCCTATGTGGTGGTTTTCATCCTCATTCATATCCCTTTATCCCTAGGTTTGTATGTTTAGGGCCTATGTCCTAGGTTTCCTACATTTACCTTATCTAGATCCAAGACCTATATATGGGGATTAAAACCTCCTAAAGTCGATCCTATCCCCATACAGAGGATATATATCCCTAGTAGAGGTGAAGTATGGTGGTTTGAGGCCTTGATCATGACCCTCAAGCCCTAGAACCTTCCCTTAGGAGCTAAGGCCCAAGTTTCATCCTTAACAATTTCTATATTCTAAGATACAAGTTTGGTTCTCCAAACCTACAAAAGACGTCTATATCCCCACTTATAAGCTAAATATTCCCCATATAGGTGTGTTCAGTGGTCTAAGGTCTCATTCATAACCCTTGAGTCCTCAAACCTACCTTTAGGGCCTAAGGCTTGGGTTTCTTCCCCCAACCATATATAGGGCCTTAAGACCCATTCTTGGTGTTCAAAACCTCCTAATTATTTTTGAATATGCTTATATGGAGGCGATATATCCCCTATAGATATCATATGTGGTGTTTTAAGGTGTCATTATTATCCTTTGATCCCTACATTTTTCAGCAACTAAGGCCTAAGTTATATCCTTAGCTTGATGTCACCCATTGGGAGAAGCTTATGAATGTCTTGTGGTTTGAGACATCATTTTTTTTCCTAGATGCATACAATATTTGTTTGTGGCATGATCCCTAGGGTTCCTCCCTTTACCATGCCGATGCCCCAAGGACCCTGCCTAGTGCCCACAACCTACTAATGCATGGAAATCCATATCCAAATACAAAGCATACCCTCGAGAGGTCAAGTGTGGTTCCTTAAGGCATTGATCATGGCCTTGTATGCTTAGGAAAGTTCCTTACAACCCAAGTCTTGAGTTTTTTGCACTATCCATTTATAGGGTGCTTACCTCCATACGTAGCGCTGAAAAAGTCCTAATGACACACATTTCCCCACCTAAAAAGAAATATATCATAGGAGGTCATGAGTAATTCTTCAAGGTATTTTTCTTAGCCTTTGATACCTAAAATATTCCTTTACGGAATAAAACCCACATTTTGTCTTTTAAGAATGCTTAGGGACCTAAATCCTATGCCTCGTGTTAAGCCTCATGATGACAAAGATATCCCCATAGATTGTAGTCTAGAGACACTCTTTGGAGATCATGGTTGGTGGTTCAAGGTGTCATTTATCCTTGGATTCCTAGAATCTTATTTTAGTGGTCATGGATTTGGTTTCCATCCCTGAACATGTCAAGGACCCAAGTTCCATACCCAATGATGTGAATCTTCTAAACGAGCTAACATCCCCACTTGGAGGGAAAGGATTCTGTTGGAGGTCAAGTGTGGTGCTTCGATGCATCCTTTAGGAATACGATGCCTCAAAACTTCCTTTATGATATAAGATATGGGATTCAACACTTAATTATCTCTAGGGCCCCAAGAATTATACCTACTATTGAAAACCACTTAATGCCATACATATACCCACATAGAGGCCGTGTGTGCTAGTTTGAGGTGTCCTTCTTTGCCTTAGATGTCTAGGATATTCATTTAGAGATTAAGGCCCAATTTTCCTACCCCAACCATGTGAAGGTATTTGAGATCAATATCTAGATCTCAAAAATTTCTAATGAAGGATACATTGAAAGGCAACAAAAAACACATGATTTCTAGATGCAAAATATGCACCTAAGCTACACTTCCAATTGAAAACAATCACATAAAAGATAGAAATCCTAATCCTTCATTAACTCAATTCCATTAACAATTTGAAGATCCATTAACCAACCAAGCACACGAGCAACATGAAAACCCTTCAATAGAACACTAGCATCAACTATCCTAAATCCCGATTCCCTTGTTCATCAAACTCAATACCTTGTTCCCTTGTCCTGTGATTGTCCCTTGATTTTCCCTCTGCCTCCCCTCCATCGCTTCTGCACAAAATGTAATAAAATATACCCTAAATATTTGTATTTCCATATAACATAATTAATCCCCCTTGGCCCCTTAATACAGGGCAATGTATTTTCTCATTTTTGTATCATAGTTTATTCCCCAATATGAATGGACGTGATAGGATATTGCCTATCAATTGACCCCCCCCGTGCTAAGGCCTCAATACCCATCCATAGTGCCTAGAACATATTAATGGAACCCATATCCAACTCTTAGTACAAAGACCTCATATCGAGGGCTCATGTTGCCGAGTCTATGGTTTGTTCATGGAACTTGAGCATGAGAAGGTTTAATTAGGGAGTAAAGCCCTTATTTACCCCATTGACCATGTGGCATGATCCAAACCTATTTATAGTGGACAAATCCTACCCATAACACCTATATCACACTCAAAGACATGCATAGAATCGCTACAAATGATTGATGTGATGGTACATGGAATCATTCAAGGCTCTTAAGTTTGAGAAAATTCAAAAATATCCCTCGGGCGCTTGTTTTCCTTCCTTGTCCATGTTCAAGTGCTTACAACCCATCTTAGGTGTGCACAAGCTCTTAATGGCATCTATATCCAACCTTGATGTCAAAGACCATTGAGAGACAATTTTTGTTATGGTTTGAAATGTTGTTCATGGTGATTGATCCTAAGAAGTGGAATTTAAGGAACAAGACCCATTATTGTCATGTAATGACATTGGATAGACCTCTAGACACATTTATGGTGCACAACTAATATATTGATGGTATGTAGAGCACGCTTGGAGGCAATTGTTAACCAACATAGTTCATATGTGGAGGTTTGAGGGCACATCGATGGCACTTGAGCCTGGGAAAATATGTTTTGGGCTTGAAGATAATGCTTCCCTCCCCTAAGCAATGTTAAGGGCTTTAGGATGTTGTTTCCCTACCATGACTATGGTTAAGGCCTCAAGACCCATCCATAGTACATGAAACATATTAATGGCACCCATATCCAACACCTATGGAAAATACCCCCTATCGATGGATCGTGTTGCTATGGCTAGGGTTTGTCAATGGAATGTGAGCTTAAGAATGTTCAATTATGAATTTTATCCTTTGTTTACCCACATTGACCATGTGGCACACTCCAAACCTATTTCTAGTGGAAAAAACTTACCCACGACACCTATATCCCACTAGAAGGCCTACATAGGACCCCTACAAAGGATTGATGTAATGGCACAAGGTTCAAGGATATTGAGCCCGGGAAGATTCAACAATATCCCTTATGCACTTTTTTCCCTTCATCAAACATGTGCAAGGCCCTACGACTCATCCTTGATGTGCAAAATATCTTAATGGCATCTATATCCAACCTTAATACCAAATACCCCCGAGAGATGGTTTGTGCTATAGTTTGTAGATGTTTTTCATGGTGATTGAGCCTAAGAAGTGGTGTTTAAAGCACAAAGCCCATTATTTTCCTCTTATGACATTGGACGGACCTCTAAACAAATTCATAGTGTGCAACTAACATATTGATGGCATGCATAGTACCCTTGGAAGGCATTGTTAACCGACAAAGGTCATATGTGGAGGTTTGAGGACATGTTAATGGTGCTTGAACTTGAGAAACTCTGATTAGGGATTGAGGATAATGCTTCCCTCCCCCAACCAATGTTAAGGGCCTTAGGATGTTGTTTCCCTACGATGACTATGGTTAATGCCTGGAGACCCATCCATGGCTCATGAAACATCTTAATAGCACCCATATCCAACACCTAGGTAAAAGATCCTCTATCGAGGAATCATGTAGTCGTGTCTATGGTTTGTTCATGGAACTTGAGTTCGAAAAGGTTCAATTAGGGCTTAAATCCCTTGTTTACCCCATTGAACATGTGGCACAATCTAAACCTATTTCCAGTGGACAAACCTACCCACAACACTTGTGTCCCACTCGAAGGCCTGCATAAAACCCCTACAAAGAATTAATGTGATGGTACAAGAAATCATTTAAGGCTCTTGAGTTTGAGAGGATTCAACAATATCCCTGAGGCACTTGTTTTCCTTCCTCAACCATGTTCAATTCCTTGTGACCCATCCTCGATGTGTAAAATCTCTTAATTGAATCTATATCCAACCTTGATGCCAAAGACCCTTGAGAGAGGGTTTGGATTGTAGTTTGCAAGAGTTGTTCATGGTGATTAATCCTAAAATGTGAAATTTATGGGAAAAAGACCATTATTGTCCTCTTATAACTTTGGATAGACTTTTAGACACATTCCTAGTGCACAACTAATGTATTGATGGCATGTAAAGCACCCTTGGAGGTAATTGTTAACAAACAAAGGTTACCCTTTGAGTGGGAATATTGATGACATTTTGAGGTTTGATCACTACGTATGGGTCGCAAGGCCTCAAACCACCACACCTAACCTCTTTTGAGACACTTGCCTCAAAGTCTAGATATGGGGACCATTAGGATGTTTTCACTGCTAGGTATGAGTCTAAGTTCCTTAACCATATTTAAGGTAGAAAACTAAAACTTACCCCTAATGGTAGCTTATAATGCTCCAGATCTATGAATGAGACCTCAAACCACCACATATGACCTATTTTGGAATATTTGGCTTTTGGAAGGGGATATGGGCTACATTAGAAGGTTTTTAGCACTAGGGATATGTCATGGGGGGGGAAACATGGTTATATAATGAAGCTTAGGACTTGGGACCTACATAAAACTTATAACCATCCAAGGCCAAAAAACATCACCTTAAACACCACACATGATATCCTAAGGGTATCTGTAATGACCCTACACTGAACGCCATTAGCAGTAGCATGATGGAGGGCTTGTTGGGATGCATGACTTAAGGATGCACGACGAGACCATGATGGAGGGTGTGTCGAGATGCATCACTTAAGGGTGCACGACTAGTCCAAGATGCATCCTAAGGGTGTATCATATCCATGTTTGATTTCGTCATATGCGAAAGTGTCTCTTCACCACCAACACCCCTTTCATCGAAGGTGTCGATGCGGCTGCATTGACGAGGACCTCAACATCTTTAAGTGGGGAGAATTTAATGACCCTACACTGAATGCCATTGGTAGTGGCGTGTTGGAGGTATCGTCAGGATGCATTACGATACCATGATCGAGGGCTTGCCGAGATGCATCACTTAAGGGTGCATGGCTAGTCCAAGAAATTATGGTATCCTTGGTGGCCATCTCTTGGTTGTTGGCCTTGAGACGGATAGGACGTTGTACTAGCATGTTGGATTTACAGGAGTACCAAGGATGATTTCGAGTCGAGTAGGATGAGACAAATCGATGAGGCGTTGCGTAGCAGGCTCGACGGAGGATGGCGCGGTTGACAATGAGATGTGTGGTGTGGTTACCATGCTAGGATAATAGTGTTGATGGTTTCATTGTAGGTATGTGGTCGAGTGGACCCGGGATAGGACCTTCGGGCACCATTGAGGATTGAGACTAGACGGTTGAGCGCATCATCATGCATTGGGCAGTCAGTCGTTCAAGTGTTGGCTTGGGGGAGGTAATGGCATGCAATGCATTGTTTAAGGTTGGGTGGCGATGCGACAGACTGCATCTCCTATGGTGAAAAGAGCACTTGGCATTCCACATAATCTAAGTTTCTTGGATTAGGTTTAGTCAGGTTGGTTTTGGTGAGGCGTAGTCCAAGTGATACTTGCGGTTTATGTCCAAGTCCAACTAGAAAGGTCACGTCGGTGCCTCATGGTGACTAGAATTTCGGACGGTATGGGATGCTCGAGATGGAAAAATAAGTCTAGGCCCGTGACAGTATCCTTGGCCTCTAATTGGGGATATCAAATAGTACTTGGCATTAGGCTCTAAAGGCATCCTCTTAGGCTCAAGGTTCATGAATGATACCCCGAAGCACTATAAATGACCCATGAAATCAATCATTGGCCTTCAAGTGCTAATATAGGAACCATTAATATATTTTTAGCACTTGATATGGGTCTGGGATTTGGACATGATAATGAGAGGTAACCTAGGTCTTAGGCCCTAGAGGAATCTTTTAAGCATGCAGGGATAAGAACAATGCATCAATCCACCCAAAAGGAACTTTCTATGGTATTATTGGCATTTGAGTGGGGATATTGGTGCCATTGGAAGGTTTTCAACATTAAGTATGGGTATTAGGGCCCTAAACGTGCTCAAGGGAAGAAATTAGGGACTTATTCCTTAAAGAAAGATTTTAATCCTCTATAGCCAATAAAGGGGTGTACTTTCCACCCATTGTGACAAGAACACACACTAATTATTAACGTGCATGTGTGTTCATGCTACTATGAAGCAAAAACAAAAATAAAAAGACAACCCAACCTTATTTTATGTGAAAAGCAAGGCTTGTCTACTACATAGACATCTCTTGTGAAAGATTGTTGTTCCAATACACTTTTTTTTATGTTTTTTATGATTGGATATTCAAGTTTTCGAAGTTCTTGTTGCATTTTATCCTTATGAATATGTTATGCAACAAATTTCCAAAAAGAGCATGAAAAGAGTAGAAATAGATTAGAAAGAGTACTCCATGACTTTATTGAAGAAAATAACTAAATAACAAACCTCTTCGAGGGGGAAACCTCCTTATACAATGTATTAAGTACACACGATAAGACAATACAAGACACGATACTCCAAATGAAAAGGTTTCCTTCCTATATATAAGAGACTAAGGGTACAATCCTAACTAACTGACCCAAGCTGACATAACTAATATAACCATACTAATGACAATTACCACTAATGGACCAAAGACGACATCAAAACTAATGTAATGAACCACAATATAGGGCGAAATGTGCCCATATTTAGGGATTAACATGACCCTCCCCTTTAGACAATTGTTTTCCTCAATGCTTGATTAGTTTCAGATGCCTCTGTATGAAAGACTAATCTTCCCATGTCGAATATTCAATTGGTAATTTCTCCCACTTTATGAGGTACTCAGTAATAGCCTGATTTTGTAGTTGTTTGGTCCTTGTTTCAATGATTTGTTCAGGTTTCAATATGAATTTTCCTTCTTCATCAAGCTCTGGAAAGATTGTTTGAATTGGGATCGTGTCTCTTATTACCTTCTTTAAGCAAGAAACATGGAAAACTAGATGTACTCTTGAATATGAAGGGAGCTCCAATTTGTAAGCCAAAACTCCTTTCACTGCGATGTTTATCAGCTTGTTGTTTCATCCTGTTTTTTGACATAGTCAAGTTGTCCTTAAGTATCTGGAGAACTTCTTGTTGGTTCTCTATGTGATCTTCCACGGATTGAAATTTAGATTTTCCTCTTAAGGGAGATGTGATAGATGGAGGATGGTACCCATAAAGTACCATAAATAGAGACATTTTTGATGATGTATGGAAGGAAGTATTGTACCACCATTCTTCCAAAGACAACCATTTCACCCACTGTGTTTGTTTATCAGATGCAAAGAAAAAAAGATATCCTTCCAAACACTTGTTCATTATCTCAATTTTCCCATTAGATTGAGGGTGATAAGATGAACTGTGATCCAATTGAGTACCCAAGCAAGAAAATAATTCAGTCCTAAATTTTTCAATGAAAATTAGATCTCTATCACTTACAATAATCTTCGGATTTCCATGTAACTTCTGAACAATTTCCATAAAGTTTGCAGCTACTGTACTTGCATTAAAAGGCTCAAAGAGTGCACAAAAGTGTTCATACTTCGTGAGTATCAACAACCATCATAATAAAATTCTTTCCTTCGGACTTGGGTAGACCTGTGATCAAATCCATGGAGAATTCCTCCCAACATTGGAAAGGCATTTCTAATGGTTGTAGAAGTCCCAGGGTCTTAACTGTTTCACCCTTATTCTATTGGAAAACCAACCATTTAACCACAAACCTTTGAACATCAGATTTAAGACCTTCCCAAAAAAGTCCTTCTTGACCCTGTGGTAAGTTTTCAGGAATCCGGAGTGCCCACCTATACGAGAGGCGTGTAATTTTGAAAGGACCTTATGCTTAAGGTTGTGTTTTTTTCATAAATATAAGCAATCCTTATAACATAGTGAGTCATTTTTCCACACAAACATATCTAATACACTGGGATAGTTCTGTAGCTTTTTAATGAGTGTCCACACCGATAGACCATTTTTCCATTCTTCCCTTGCTGCTACTACCCAATCTGGTTGTAGAATGGAAATGGAACAAAGTAATTCCCCAACATCTTCATCTTTTCTGGAGAGTGCATCTGCCACCACATTATGTTTCCCCTTTCTATATATGACTTCAAAGTCATATCCCAACATCTTGGTTACCCACTTTCGTTTCTCTTCCGAAGACATTCTATGTTCCAAGAAGTATTTAAGACTATCATGATCTGTTTTGACCTTGAAGTGCCTACCTATTAGGTAAGGACGCCATATCTTAAGAGCATCTAGTATTTCCAAAATTTCCTTCTCATAAATGGGCTTCTGTAAGTTCTTTCCCTTGATTGGATGACTTGTGAAAGCAAGTGGGTTTCCTTCTTGCATTAGAACAACGCCAATGCCATTTCCTAAAGCATCACATTCGACAATAAAGGTTTTTGTGAAGTCTGGTGTGGCCAATACAGGAGTTGTGCACATTGATTGTTTAAGTTGCTCAAAATCTTGAGTTTCCTCTAGAGTCTAAGAAAATTCATCTTTCTTCAATAATGTTGTTAGAGGAATTACCATTCTTCCATAATTTCGAACAAACTTGCAATGGTACCCTGCCAAACCTAAGAATCCTTGAATATTCTTCAGGTTTTTGGGAATCGGCCAGCCTATCATGGCTTTAATTTTATTAGGGTCTACCTTGACACCTTCATGAGATACAATATGACCCAAATACTCTACCTCCTTCACCCCAAAGAAACATTTGGAAGGTTTTGCATATAGTTGTTTCTCCTATAGTAGTTGTAGTACCCTGTCAACATGTTGAACATGGTCTTCCCAAGAATTGCTATAGATTAGTATATCATCAAAGAATACTAGCTCAAATTTTCTAAGAAAAGGCTTGAAAATGGAATTCATCAAACCTTGAAATGTGGAAGGCGCATTCGTGAGACCAAATGGCATGAATATAAATTCATAATGACCTTCATGAGCTTTGAATGTTATTTTTGGGATGTCTTCATCCTTCATTCTAATTTGATGATACCCAAAATGAAGATCCAACTTTGTGAAGAAAATTGCTCCATGTAATTCATCTAACAATTCATCAATGACGGGAATGGGAAACTTATCTTTAATGGTGATCTTGTTGAGCTCTCTATAATTTGGACACATACGCCATGATCCATCAAGCTTGTGTACCATTACCACTGGTGCAAAGTAAGAATTTTGGCTAGGCCTGATTATGTCGGCCTCTAACATTTCTTCAACTATATGCTCAATTTCACTCTTATGTCCATAGGGGTATCTGTAAGGTCTGATGTTAGGAGGAACGCTTTTTGGAATTAAGTGAATACCATGATCAAAATATAGGACAGGTGGAATACCTTTCGAAAGATTTTCAAATACCTTGGAATGATTATTAATGACCCTTTGGAGATCTGGGGAAATAGGAGGCTTAGATGTTTGAACATCTAATGAGAATAATTGTGCAATTACACCTTGATGTCCCTTTTTCATCAATTTTTTCATACCATTAGAGCTTATCACCTTACTTGGTTTCCCTGTGATACCTTGTAATTCATATTCCTTTCCTCCCCATAAAAATTTCATGAAAAGCTTCTGAAAATTAAAAGCCACAGTTCCCAAGGATTGTAAGCATTGAACTCCTAAGACAATATCAACACCACCCATTGGAATAGAAATCATTGGACTATTTAATACATATTCCCCCATATATAATATTTATATTATGGCATTTCCCTGAGCAGTTGATAGTTCCTCCATCTGTAATCATTACTTGAAACTTTGATGATGGATATACAAAGCAATTGAGATCTTTTGCTAATTTATAGTGAATGAAATTATGAGTACTGCCATAATCAATCAACACTGTTACCTTTTTCTTTTTGATAAATCCTTCGATCGTGAGATTTTGAGGAGTGCTAATTTCAGCCAATGCATGACATAATATGGTAGGAGTAATTTCTTCTGAAGTAGTATCTTCTATTTCTTCATCTGGAGATGGTTCTTGTTCCTTTGGTTCTTCCTCTTCACAATTTATGTAAAATCATTTCTTCTCACCACACTTGTGTCCCTTACTATACTTGCTGTCACATTAAAGAACAGGCCCTTTTCTCTTCTTTCTTCTAGTTGTTGAGGTGTCAACCTTTCAGGTTGGTTAGAAGAAGTAACAATATTCTTTCGGTATGTGTTGGAGGTGGTATTTCTAGTATCCATCGTCAAATTTTTACTTTCAACCTTCCTTTCCATCATGAAGGCCTTCTCCAAGGATGACGATTCAAAGAGATGCACCTCATGTTGAATGTTATCCTTCAAGGTGCCAACAAAGAGATCCAACGGATTATCTTCTGAAATGTTCTTCACTCTAATACTTAGCTTTTGAAACTGTTTGATGTGCTCTGTAACTGGACATTTTTTCTTGAGATTTATTAACTGGTTGAAGAAGTTATTGTTATTAATATCCCCATAATGTGCAATCAATTCTTTGCTGAATATAGACCAAGATATAATACAGTCCTTTTTACGGTCACAAATCCATTGGTACCATACAAATTGATCAGGCTCTAAATATAATAATGCAATAGTTACCTTTTTCAAAGTTGCAACCTGGTGTCTATCAAATAATTGCTCCATTTGGAATATCCATGTTATTGGATCATTGTCATCAAACTTTCTCATGTCAATCTTGAGAAGTTGGGTACCCCTTGGGGACCATCCCTGATGACTTCCATTACTAGAATAATTTCCTCTTGGAATATTCTTATTCATGGAAGGTTTCTCAACATGCGAATTATCATTAACCTCCTGAGTATCCCAGAACACATCATCACATGCAGGGAGAGTATCCCTTGAATTTTGTATGAGATTAGCAATATTTGTCATATTTTCCATAAACTTCTCCTCTAGATTCTCACCGAACCTTTCATATTTTCCTCTATTTTATTCAACTTATCCTCTAAATTATCCAAATCAAATTTTTTCAAGACCCTTTAATCATATCTTCCAACTGGGACACTCGAAAAGAGAGGTCTTCACTTTCATCATATGTAGAGGATGGGTCATCTGGTGGTTTGGATGGAGTGTGAGTATTTACAATTCCTTTTGGTGGAATTTTGAACAATATAAATAGATATCACATCTTATGTGTCACCACAATTAGATCCTTCTACTCAAAGTTATTCAAAATTAAAAATGGCATACCTTTTCAAACCTTGATTGGAAGATTGTTTTAAGGACGACTTGAAACTGATGTAAATTTGAAATTTATGTTACTCTGGGTATGAAACTTCGTTCTTTTGTATAATTATGTGTCCTATTTCCAATGCGACATTTTGACCTAATTTGGATGTACCAATAAGAATTTATTGAGAAGCTCCCAACACTTCTTATTTTTTGTCTTTCTCGAATAGAAAAATTGTACGATCTTACACGTATCCAATATTTTTTATATGAGGTTGAAAACCCTACCAAAGATACTATGGTCTGTCTTCTTTTAGATGAAATAGGTCTCACTCAATTTGGATCTTGCATGCCCGAGATATGACCCTTTTTCCCAAAACACTTGTTTTAGACTAGTTTTTGGAATAGTTAGAAACCCTAGCTTCTAGAGTGAATATCTCTGAACCTATAATGTTTCAGGATCTGAAACTTGTACCACAATTAGTCTGTTCCTTTTTATAGATGGGTATTAAGTCTCGCTCTTTGAAACCTTGTATAAAAACTATTATAGTGAAAATACCAAGATGACTCATTTTGAAGAAACCAGTCCTGAGGAAAGGGCTCTGATACCAAATGTTATGCAACAAATTTCAAAAAAGAGCATGAAAAGAGCACAAATAGATCAGAAAGAGTAATCCATGAATTTATTGAATAAAATATCTGAATAAGAAGCCTCTTCGAGGGGGAAACCTCCTTATACAATGTACTAAGTACACAAGACAAGATACTCCAAATGAAAAGGTTTCCTTCTTATATATAGGAGACTAAGGGGTACAATCCCAACTAAAAGACCCAAGCCGATGTAACTAATATAACCATACTAATGACAATTACCACTAATGGACCAAATCCGACATCAAAACTAATGTAATGTACCACAATATAGGGGGAAATGTATCCATATTTAGGGCTTAACAACATATGTATAATAGACAATATCAAGCAAAAAAGATTGATAGGAAGGAGCAACCCTTGAAAAAATCAATGAATTAAGAGAAAAGGGAAAGTTGGGCATGGAAAAGCATAGTTATCCATCAGTGGAAACCTTCATTCCTTGCACAAAGGATGCTTTGATGGTCTCTAGTTCATCGCCACAGCTGAAGCATATGCATCCAATGGAGTACAATGGTATTCCAACATCAAGTCAATCTCTAACCAATATTCCATCAACAAATGATGTTTTAGATAAAGAATACATGGAATTTTTTCAAGATGTTGAGTATACAGAGGGAGATATTAGATAAATGAATTTTGTTTTGACTTTTGGTCAAGAGGCTCCTCTAGTGCAAGCTCATAATGAAAAATAGATGTTCATCATACTAACCACCAACATGTCCATTGCACTCCCAGTCTTGAGCATGAAATGAATTAAGTGCTACGATCTCTTGGTGAATTTCCATAATGTCATAGTCATGGGTCCCAGACTCAATATTTTCCTTCCTTACCTCATCTATCTAGTACATGATGAAGAAATCCTGGACGTGTTCATGTGGATGAAAGTGTTATAGTGACCCTTCAAGGTAAGTTACCTAAACGAACTACTGATTAGTAATGCAACAAAATTATTAAATACTATTTTGAATTGAAAAATGATGTATCTAAATCAAGGTATTTTTTAAGGATTTTAATAGTATCCTAGGTGATTATTTTGGGTTGAAAAAATCATATATATAGACAGGTAGATGAAAATAATATATGAAACATACAATTTACTACTGAAAATTGTAAATTTTGGAAAATATTATAATAATAAAAAAATATTTTATGTAAATATAGGTGATATTAGAGTGTAAAAATGACCAAATAACAAATTTATTTTTTGAAAAAAAGCCCCCAAAATAGGCAATTGGCGAAATTTTGCCCCTAAAAATTACCTTGATATGAATGTCAGTTATTTATGGCCTTGTTAAAATCTCATAGTTTAGCTATTGTTAGAAAAATTCTTGGCATAAGGATAGTTAAACTTTTAGATACCATTAATCATGTTGTTAGAAATATTCACATTGCTTTTAACGCAATTGGAAAGGATATTGTTCAAAATATTGTAATGCATCTCATGGTGTACTATCATAATCGATTGTAAATAAGACCACAAGGAAACATCATTTTCACACACATACACACACGCGGGCGTGCATGTGTGCATCTCAAATTTTTAAATTGATTTCCAAAACCCTTTGAAAGCATTCTATTAGAAGAGAAATACTTGACAACCCTAGTTGAACAAATTATTGGACCCTCATTGGTAGGATTCCTCATTTCGATATTAAGTTAATTGAAGCTATTAAAGGATTAGTCCAAAAATTTTGGCATGAACATGTCGGGCCTTCATCCAATCAAAACGATGTTCTAAATTTTATAAGAGGTTCTAGTGGTCATGAACCACACATTAAACACTTTCTTGACATGTTTGGAATTACCTTCAATGTTTATCATGGGTACCATCGTCAAAATAAGAGGAATTCACTAGGGGTTTTCCTTAGGTATTGTGACCTAGAAAATAAAACTATATAAAAAATTTAGGTTTATCAATGGAAAAATCTATTATTGATTTGATGCTTGAAACTTTTGGTGTGAAATGAGGCATGGCCCAAGTGTTAATGGTAATCATTAAATGTATAAGTGACTAGACATTGTTGGTATTCTTATTGTAGTTTTAATGCATGAAAAAGTGTCACGTCCCCTCCCATCATCCTGATCCACAGAGGGAACATGAACAAAAGAACAGGAGATGTCTATTTCTCCCCCAAAGCCATATGAAAAAATACAAACCATCTAAATGTGTGTGCAATGCATAATGAAAATATACACAATGGAATTCAAACATAATAACACACACAGAGAATGGAATGCATCAGCATATTTCTCCTAGGAAGAATGATGAAACAACACACACAGAGTTAATCCCCTTCTCATGCTATGCACAGGATTTATGCTGACTGACTTAAGATAACCATTTCATTCAATTAACATGAATAATTAAACATTCAGAACATAGAATGGACATAATTTAAACCACAAAGAACACTTATCTTTGAGATGAAGTTGTCCAAGCAACTGGCTATGTGAGAGCAACGTTCCACCCAACCATAGGTCTCTGTCCATCCTATATTATTTTAGCTGAGAGACCACCCCCGATCTGGGCTATGTATCCACTAAGGAGGAACTACATAGGATCACTCACAGCCATGGTTATACATCGCCATGCTAAGCCAACAAACAACTGGGTTTATCAAGCATGAAAAGAGACAAAGGAGGAGGATGCTAAGGCAGTGAGATCAACCACAGAGCTACAGGCATATCAAACTAAATCCAAATATCCTTGGCACCCATAATACCTACCACACCCAAGACAACGAAGGTCCCCTTCTCTGCTAAACAGTCCCTCGAGTGCCCCTTCCCTCTAGTTCTCTTTAGGGTGGGCATAGAAAGGTCCAAGTTGTTGATTCCTTTATATTTTATCCTTCATTGGGTTTATCAAGCGGTTCCAACCTCTGTTCTCTCTTTTGCTTTGTCATCCATGCTTGGATTTTCTCATTTTTGTGGCCAAATGACTCTGTCTCATCACTGGCCTTTTGGGCTTCCAAATCGGGTTTTCCTATGGATTTCTATGCATCTAACACTCTCCAATTCGCCCTAAGGTTCATGTCTATGGATCCCCCATTGGATTTCATTGTCCACACAAATTTATGGGTGTTTTTGGCACTTCAAAACGTGGCTTAATTCTGGGTTGCGATTTTTGCTTTTTCTCACTATTGGGAATGTGCAATGGATGAGAATTGATGCTTAGATTTTCAAAAATGGAATGGAAATGAGGGAAAATGAATTCCCATGATGTAGAGTGACTTGTGGGTCAAGTAAACATAGCCCATACTCCGCCATACGAATTTCTGGGTTGCCCATGCTCCATTGAATCCATGGACTGATTTCCTCAACCAATTCCTTACAACAGAATTAATTGTCAGCAAAGAAAGTCAAATGGGTTCTCAAGATGACATTTGGAAGCATGGGGTTCAATCCCACAACCCCCTCACCTCTCCCTAGTGGATACACATGGCCCCCCTCTTATTAGTTGCTTCCATAGACAGGTTTTTTGGTATTTTATGGCAATATTAATATTTACATCATTTTATAATGTTCCATGGCTTAATAGCACATGGATAACATAATATCAAATTATTTTCCTTTTAAATAAAACTGAGAATCCACTAGCGAGGCCTAATGTCCTTGAGCTCCACGCTAGGAAAACATACATTGCATGTATACAATATTTACATTAAAATCCAATATATCCTAAGGGTCAAAATGGGGGTATTACATTCCCCTCCCCCTTAGAACAACATTGTCCTCAGTGTTCTCAAAACTGAAGAAAAAAAATGGGAAGGCCTCTCTCATGGAATCCTCCAGCTCCCATGTAGCCTCATCGGGACTAAGGTGCTTCCATTACACCTTTAACTGTCTGATGGCTCAGTTCTAGAGTAGTCTGAACTTCTTGTCGAGGATGGGCATAGGCTCCACTTGGAAATCTCCCTCGGGTTCCACCTGTATCACATTCCAATAAATCATGTGATTTGGATCATGTACATACTTCTTAAACAAAGAAACATGGAATCTCTTATGTTAGCAGGCAATGCAACTAGTCATATCCTATCAAGGAATTCAAATGGCCCACAATATCTTGGTGTCATCTTGGCACAACTCCCCAACTTCATGGAACTTTTCCTTGTCTTCACTCTTAACTAAACATGATCCCCAATATGAAACTCCTTATGCACTCTTTTCAAATATGCATAATTCTGCTGCCTATCCTAAGCTGTCTTTAAATTCTGCCTGATCTTAACAACTTCTTGTTCCATTTCCTTGATCATCTATGGCCCAAGCACTACCCTGTTCACCGGACTATCCCAATTCACTGGAGTCGTGCATCCTTTTCCATACAATTCCTCAAATGGACTCATTCCAAATGATGCTTTATGTCCATTATTGTATGCAAATTCTACCAAGTGTAGGTAATCCTCCCACTTGGATGGTTTATCCATCACATACATTATCAGCATGTCTTTAAGAACCTGATTCACGCTCTTAGTTTGGCCATCTATTTGAGGATGATATGTTGTACTAAAATTTAGTTGAGTTCCCAATTCCTGAAATAGTCCCTTCCAAAAAATTGGATGTGAACTTTACATCACGATTTGAAATTATTGCCTTGGGAAATCCATGCAATCTGAATATCTCCTTCATGAAAATATTTGCTATGTCACTTGTCTTATGAGTGGACTTGACTAGAATAAAGTGATCTACCTTTGATAGCTTGTCCACCACTACCATAATTGAATCATGCTTCCTCACTATCATTGGTAAACCTGTTATAAAGTCCATAGAAATTACTTCCCACTTCCATTCTGGAATGGTCAAAGGCTGCAATAATCTCATTGGATGTTGATGTTCTTCCTTGACTTGTTGGCATTTTTTACACCTAGAAATGTATTCTGCTATGTCCTTCTTCATCCCATGCCAAAAGTATTGCTTTCTTGCTGTTGTTATTGTCTTTTGATATCTTGGATGTCCAGAGTATGGCATTTGATGTATTTCATCCATCACTAGCTTCTTTAAATTTGCACAATTTGGAATATATAGTCTACCTTTATAAATGAGAATATCATCTTCACCAAGCTGATATCCTACACACTTTTCATCTATTTCCCTGCTGCAATTTTTATTTAATTTGAAGGTAAGTTTCATCACTGTTTTGGGCTTCAAGAACTCTTGTCTTCAAATCTGATTTGCACATACTTAATGCTGCAACATGAAATTTTATGCTAAGAGCATCTACAACCTTATTCTCTTTCCCTTTTACATGCTTACTTTCATAATCAAATTCACAGAGAAATTCCATCCATCTAGCTTGCCTAGCATTCAATTTTGACTGGTCAAACAAATAATTCAAGCTCATGTGGTCTGTCCTAAGCTCGAATCTTCTTCCCAACAAATAATGTCTCCACATCTTGAGAGCATGTACTATGGCTGCTAATTCTAAATCATGCGCGACATAATTCTTTTCATGATCTTTTAATTTCCTTGACTCATAAAAAAATCACAAATCCTTCTTGCATGAGAACTCCACCTATCCCTTCAATGCAAGCATCTGTGCACACTACAAAATCCTTATTTGGATCTGCAATCTTCAAAACAGGAGCACTGATAAGTAACTTCTTTAACTGCTGAAATCTTTTCTCACATTTTTCAGACCATACAAACTTGACATTATTCCTCTGCAATGATGTAATTGGATGAACTATCTTGGAGAATCCTTCAATGAAGCTTCTATAATAGCCTGCAAGACCCATAAAATATCTAACATCTGTAACATTATTTGGAGTAGGCCAATCCATTATGGCTTCAATCTTTTCTGGATCCACTGCAATTCCTTCTTTTGAGATGACATGACCCAAATAATGTACCTTCCTTTGATAGAAATCACACTTGCTCAGCTTTGCATACAATTGGTGTTCTCTAAGAACTTGCAACACCATTCTTAGATGTTCATCATGCTCTTCTTCATTCTTTGAATAAACAAGAATGTCATCCAAGAATACTAACACAAAATTATCCAAATACTTGTTGAAGATATTATTCATGAGACACATGAACGTAGTAGGTGCATTGGTAAGACCAAATGGCACCACTGTGAACTCATAATGGTCATATCTTGTCTGTAAAGTTGTCTTGTGAATGTATTCTTCTTTTATCCTCACTTGATGATATCCAGACCTCAAGTCAATCTTTGAAAACACTTTAGCTTCCTTCATTTGATCAAACAAATCATCAATTCTTGGCAATGGGTACGTATTCTTGACTGTCACTTTATTTAGATTCCTGTAATCAATACACAACCTTAAACTCCCATCCCGTTTCTTGACAAATAACACTTGTTCTCCCCAAGGAGATACACTTGGCCCGATATACTTTTTTTCCATTAATTCTTGTAGCTGCATCTTTAACTCTATAAATTCTAGCGTGCTCATTCTATAAGGAGCTTTGGAAATTGGCGCTGCCCTTAGGACAAGATCGATGGTAAAAACAATATCTCTCTTTGGTGGAAGTCCCAACACTTCATCCAAAAATACATATTTGAACTCTTGCAACAACTAGAAATATTCTATCCTTGGTCCTTTGTCCTCCGATGAATCTAATATATGAACTGCATATAATTGACAACCCTTCTTCTAAAAAAATTTCAACTGTAAGGCTGAAATCTGTCTTACTGAGACTTGTTTGGGAATTCCTCTTACCGATCTTGGTCTTCCCTCTACATCAATGCATTCAAGTACCTTTTCATAGCAATCTATCTTGGCTCTGTGCCTTTCCAAGCAATCCATACCAATTAGAGCATCATATGATCCTAATGGTAGGACATTCAAATTTACTTTTGTGAAGAACCCATTCAACTCCATGGGGCACTCCATCACTACTTCACTCACTTTTCTCTTGGTCCCTGTGGCTAACTGAACTAGCCAATACTTATTATGCTTTACTTTTCTAATAGAACAACCTTCAACAACCTTTGGAGAAACATAAATATGGGTAGATCTTGGATCGATCAAAATAGAAATATATTGCTTAGCAATATTACCTTCAACTTCCACCACTGTTGATTGATGGTCTGCCTGATGGTTATCCAATGCTGCATAAATTCGAGGCACTTCCCTTGCCATATCCTCCACTGTAGCTGCTCCTTTTAAGTTGTGCAAGCTCCGGGTATTCTCCCTTCGATGTGGACAATCTTTAAGCATGTGGTTTCCTCCACATACCCAACACTGAAGTGGCCCTTTTGGTACTTTTTCTGCTACAATTGTTGGCTTGTTCCCACTTCGTGCTTGCTA
The DNA here is from genome assembly GCA_027924585.1 of Larix kaempferi. Taxonomy (NCBI): domain Eukaryota; kingdom Viridiplantae; phylum Streptophyta; class Pinopsida; order Pinales; family Pinaceae; genus Larix; species Larix kaempferi. The sequence continues at coordinate 2,058,696 of BSBM01000499.1, forward strand.
GCCCTATGAAACATTTCTTGGCTGATTTTTTAATGGTGGCCTAAATCCACTTTTCCTTTGATCAAACCTCCCTCTTGGATTTCCTTTCCATGTTGGGTGAACCTCCGATTTTCCTTTGCTCTGCTCATAGAAATGCACCGCCATCCTAATGGCTTCATCAAGACTTAGTGGGTTAACAAACTCAATCATATCTCTGAAACTTTGAGGTAGACTTCCAAGGAAGCATTGGATCTTTAACCTCTCATCTTTGATATAGTCCACATACCTCAACAATTCCAAAAAATTATGGACATGTTCTTCCATAGATTTATGTCCCAACTTGAGTTCATTGAATTATTTCCTCTTGCTATCATAATACCTAGCAGAAAGATATTTTTCCTTGAAATACTTCTTAAATCGATCCTAGCTGATCCTCCTTTCATTGATCCCTTTTACATGAGGTGCTCCCACCAAATTGAAGCTTTGCTATTTAGATTGTAAATGGCAATTCTGGCCTTTTCATTTCCTGAATAATCATTAATCCTAAAATATTTCTTCATCCCAAGAAGCCATGCCTCTACCTCTTGGCCAATCTTACCTTCTCCATGAAATGTGGGAGGCCTTGCCTTCCTAAATTCCCCTTGTGGGATTCCTTTGAATTTATTTCTTCCTTCAAATCTGTTAGAAGTATGCTTTGGAATTCTTCGAGAATCTCTGGAGTCACATGACTTGCTGGAAGAAGATCTTGAGGAGGGTGTTCTATGATTTTTGCTCACAGAACTCTTTCTTGGGCTTGGATTCCTCCTCCTTGAATGACCTCTAGAGTGACTCTCTGCATCTCTTCTTTCTTTTCCTACATTGCTTGGGTTTGACCCAAGGTTTATCTTCTGCTACATATTAGTGAGACTCTGCAAAATGGCATCATTGAATTGATTTTGCTCTTCCTGAGCCTTCATCAACCTTTCATTGAAGCTTATCATGGTTTCCACCAAATTCTGAGGAGTTATTTGCTCCCTTCTCCCATTGGATTCAGTCTCAGCATGTTCTTCTTGCACATTTTCTCCTAGAACAACTTCATCATGCTCATAAGGATCCTGAGCACATTCATGGTCACCATTTTCCTTTGGAGGTTCCTTTCCCTGTATGCTGCCTCTGCTACAACTATTCAAATTTTATCAGCTGCAACCACTGTGCATTATAAAGATATTTATTAGACATCTTAAGAATGCATATAAAAACATAAAACATCAATATTTAACATAATTAAACTCATGGAATAATTCACAAAGCTATTATGCCTTCTTTTCTTTGTCCCTTGCGTGCAATTCTGGAAATTGCCCATATTGACAACAATTTTTTTGTCAAAACAACCACTGGCACTTTTCTGCTCTAAATATCTATGATATATGAAAACCTCATTCAAATTCTGGTTATGCACCATTGTTCCCTGCTAGATAAGCTTCCCAATTCCTATCTACATGCTTCATTCCGATTTCACATCCTATGGAATTTGGTTCCAAAATTCCAAACTTAACTACGGGGTTGGTCCATGAACATGCCATATCGATTTTAGCCCAAACCGACCTCCCCTCAAGCCTTGGGATGTCGATTTGTAAAAGCCATTAATTCTGATTTTACACCAAATTGGAGCAAAATGGGCTCGAGATCCTCACTAGTTCTTCCATGGATTTTTTTAATGGCCTCTGAGCCTCACAGGACTCATCCAATTTTGAGTCCAACTTCTCCTGCTATGTCAAAATGAGTTTCGAGCTCTATAATTTGTTTTTTGAACCCGACGTCTCGCCTTCCGCAATCTGCAATCCGCAAGCCACAAGTCGGGTCAGAACGATAAACTTGAATCAAAGTATCATATCTGTTCTCGACTTCTGCAATCCCCAATGCGGGAGTCGAAATTCGGCGTTGCCAAGCATACTCCATCAAATTTACACCGACTTTCGTAATCCACAATTTGCAATGCGGGTTCGGAAAGTTGGCACCCCAAAGCACAACTTCAAGAAATCACACCTCTGACCTCCATAATCCGCAATTCCGCAATGTGGGAGTCGAAAAGTCGGCACCCCGATGCACAACTTCGAGAAATCACACCTCTGACTTCTGCAATCCGCAATCTGCAATGCAAGAGTCGGAAAGTCGGCACCCCAACGCACAACTTCAAAAACTCACACCTAATAAATCACACCTCCGACTTCCACAATACGCAAAGTGGGAGTCAGAAAGTTGGCACCCCAATGCACAACTTCGAGAAATCACACCTCCAACTTCCTCAATCTGCAATCCGCAATGCAGGAGTCAGAAAGTCGGAAGTCGGCCATATACTCTTGTTATTGCCAACTTCTCAGGCCGATATCCTTCTCACCCTAAGTCCAGTTTTGGAAAACATGGTATAGTTGGAAATCTCTCGGCGAGCCCCATGCAATGGTGTGACTCTCTGCCACACCTGAGAACTCTAATTTTTTCACTCTTCCAATCAAAATGTTGCCCAAACTTCATCAATACCTATTTTAAATACTCTAATTATTTGCTTGTAAGCTCATACTTTGGCCCAAGCATCCCCAGTGCTGCAACATGGGCTCTGATACCACTCTGTCAAGTCCCCTCCCGTCATCCCGACCCACAGAGGGAACATGAACACAAAAACAGGGGATGTCTATTTCTCCCCCAAATCCATATGACGAAATACAAGCCATCTAAATGTGTGTGCAATGCATAATGAAAATATACACAACATAATTAAAACATAATAAAACACACATAGAATGGAATGCATCCCAGGCATAATGATGAAACAACACACAGATAGTTAATCCCCTTATCATTCTATGCACAGGATTTATGCTAACTAACTTAAGATAATCATTTCATTTAATTAACATGAATAATTAAACATTCAGAACACAGAATGGACATAATTTAAACCATAGAGAACACTTATCTTTGAGATGCAACTGTCCAAGCAATTGGCTATGTGAGAGTAACGTTCCACCCAACCATAGGTCTCTGTCCATCCTATATTCTTTCAGCTAAGAGACCACCCCGAAGCTAGGATATGTATCCACTAAGGAGGAACTACACAGGCTCACTCACAGCTATGGTTATACACCGTCATGCTAAGCCAACACACAGCTGGGTTTATCAAACATTCAAAGAGACAAAGGAGGATGATGCTAATCCAGTGAGCTCAACCATAGAGCTACAAGCATCTCAAAATAAATCCAAACAGCCTTGGCACCCACAATACCTGCCACACCCAACACAAGGAAGGTCCCCTTCTCTGCTACATAGTCCCTCAAGTGCCCCTTCCCTCCAGTGCTCTTCAGGGTGGGAATAGAAAGGTACAAGATTCCGATTCCTTGAGATTTTATCCTTCACAGGGTTTATCAAGTGGTTCCAACCTCTGTTCTCTCTTCCGCTCTGTCATCCACGCTTGGATTTTCTCAGTTTTGTGGCCAAATGACTTTGTCCCGTCACTGGCCTTTCGGGATTCAAAATATAGGTTTTCCTATGGATTTATGGGCATATAACACTCTCAAATTTTCCCTAAGGTTTAGGTATATGGATCCCCCATTGGGTTTCACTGTCCACACAAATGTCTAGGCATTTTTGGCACTTCAAAACATGGCTTAATTTTGGGTTGTGATTTCTAGTTTTTCTCACTTCTGGGAATGTGCAATGGATGAAAGATGATGTTTATCTTTTAAACAATGGAATGGGAATGAGAGAAAATTAATTCCCATGAGGTAGAGTGACTTGTGGGTCAAGGAAACAGATCCCATACTCTGCCATATGAATTTATGGGCTTCCCATGCTCCATTAAATCCATGGACTGATTTCCTCAACTACTTCCTTACAACATAATTGATTGTCAACAAGGAAAGTCAAATGGGTTCTCAATATGACATTTGGAGGCATGGGGTTCAATCCCACAACCCCCTCACCTCTCTCTAGTGGATACACATGTCCCCCCTCTCATTAGTTGCTTCCATAGCCAATCTTTTTGGTATTTTATTGCAATATTGATATTTACACTGTTTTACAATGTTCCATGGCTTAATAACACATGGATAAAATAATATCAAATTATTTTCCTTTTAAATAAACCTGAGCATCCATTAGCGGGACCTTGTCCTTGAGCTCCACGCTAGGAAAACATACATCGCATGTATACAATATTTACATTAAAATCCAATATATCATAAGGGTCAAAATGGAGTTATTACACAAAGTTAATGCAAATAACACATATTCATATCAAATAAACAATATCATAACATCATACATAAACCTCAAATTGAAAAAACCCTGCAATAATAAAAAAACCCATGTATCTATATTCAAAATTGGTCAAATTGTACATATTTTACAAAATGGCACATCATGCGTAAGATACATAAGGGTGCCTCATGCCCAAACATGAAAAAATGGCACCTCATGCCCAAAACTATACTATCTTGGCTATTATACACACTGGATGGATCATTGACCCTCATCACTCTCGTCACTACCAAGTGCATCCTAAATATGATCTTTCTCCTCTTAGACCTTGAGGAAACTCGAGTCTTCTTACATCTTGGAGTTTTGCATCTTTCTAGAGACTAGAAATTGAAAAAAAATCCAAGTGAGTTTTTTTTCCACAGTTCTATCAATTAAACTTAGAAAATGATACTTTAAAATTTCATTAAAAAAATTCACTACAGATGGGGGTACAAGTTGTGAGGGAATTGACCTCCTCTATGTTCCTAATCACTCTGTAATGCCTCCCTGTAGTAGTTACAAGAGTCAATGAATGAAGTTTAATCAAAATTCCTAAAATCAATTCCATTCATGTTGGAAAAAAAAATCATCAATTAATGATCTTACTATGAATAAATCAGGAAATGGTGGAGATTGGTTGGGATGTGGAGCACTGATATGGGAAACATGTTCCAATGGAACCATTGGTGAAGGAAGGGTCAATAGGCATGAGAACAATGGATGTAACCATAGGGGATACCATGGGGTAAACCAGGGAAGGGCTGATGGGTGCAACCAGAGTGGATGCAATATGAAGAGATAGAGGGGGGAAGGTGGTTGTACCCATAGTGGATGCAATAGGGGGGTTGTAGCAAGGAGGACAGATGCACACACTATGGATGCAACATATGGAGATGCAGTAGGGGGGGATTCCTGAAGACAATGAAAAATGTGGTGGGTGTCAGTGAAATTATATGTCTAATCATTTCCCAATATTGAATTATCAACTAGAGAATGTAAACTTGTGATAGATGGACACTATCTGTGCAGAGCTAGTTTGAGTAGAAGTCAACTGTGTTACTAACTAAGTTCAAATCTGATTTCATGGATTTAAATCAAATTCACACATACACACAAAATATTTAAAGTTCAATTCAAAGCTAAGATGCATTTAATCCAACTTATTCTTGGTAAATCTTCAAGCATTGATAATATTGTCGCAAACTCTTACTTCTTACGAACACAAACTTCATTAATAAATTAGGGAAATCTTCTGACTCTGATAACTAAAATAATCCTTGACTAGGTTTAAATGACAACTCCAGTTATTCAGTTTGTAACTAGTCTTGGCCAAGGTCAAGTATTGTTGATATTGCGCAGGTATACTCCCTACTCAACAACACAGTGCTATGCTGCTATCAAATATCTCTAACCAGGATTAAACCAAGTAACAATCAAATCTAAAATGGGAATTGCATGGATTCTAAAAACCAATATTAAATAGCTATCAAAATGGGATCTAATTGAGCTAATATGTGCACACAATCTATTTCCACACAACCCAAACTTATATTGAAAACGCTATAGGATTTTATCCATTCTATGATAAAATCATATGTTTGGGGACTAGGACTCATCTTTGGGGACTCATGTTGATTATTTTGATTTATGGAGGTAATATTAGACCGTATTTGATGTTTGGTGGGACCTTCTTGGCTAGTGTTCCCTCCATGGCTATTCCAAGCCTCTTGTGATGCTCCTCATGTGCTAGTTTGCCCTCACTGGCTATTTTTATCCTGCACTCCTTGAAAAAGTGTAACTCCCCTCTCTATTTCACCTTTTTCTATTTTGGGAAAGGGAATCTCTAATTGTAACCTCCCTCTCATGAATTGAGTAACCCCCAGTGAATTTGAGTTACATCTCTTGGGAATTTGAATGGCTATAGAGGGATTGGAATTGGCTCTCTTTCATTCTTCGTCTCTCTCTTTGAGCTCTCCAGTGTAGTGGAATGCTCTCTTGTATGGGAAATACATGCTCTCAAGTAGGAGATTCATTGTATTGAAAGAATATTGAAGGCCTTGTAATGAGGTTTGAAGACCCTGTAATGGGGATTACACAACATGAGTCCTTCTCCCATTGCTTGTCTCTATCCAATCTAGCTCATAAAGTTAGGGTGAGGGTGGTTATATCCAAAGGGCTTGTGTAGTGATGGGAGTTAGAACTCACTAGGTAGAGTAAATGGAAGAGAAATTTGATATGGTGAAAGTTGTAGTTGTGGTATTCTCACGGTGTCAAGAAGGGTGCAACCATATGTTCTATTTTAGACATTTACAAGCATTTATGGGTTGTGAGACCCATTACATTGCGTTCACAACACCGTTTCCAGTAAAGAATAATTTTTGTTTCACTGAAAAAGATTTATGTATGGCTGAGATACAACTCTTTTGTGTGGCAATGTTCCCAGTGTTGAGATTGTAATACCCCAATGATTTGTAGCCCTGAACATATGTAATTATTATTTTGTTTTGTTATTGTGGTATGTGTGTGGCACAAGGTGCTGGGACAATGGTTTGAGACATTATTATTAATAATAATAAATTAACTGGATCAATATGGACAACAAACGAGAATGGGGGGACATGGTTTCCACATGTGAGGGGGAATGGGGAATAGGAATTGTTTGTCAACCAACTTTGTGCTTTGGATCATATTCTTGATTATTTTGGACCTTGGAGTTACTATTGCACCTTATTCATGGTTATATGGGCCCCACTTGATAAATGCACCCCTCTTGGAGATTTGGTGGGTCCCTCTTGGTGAATGTGCCCTCCTTGATTGAAATATGCCCTTTTGTAGGCCCCACTTGCACTAGAGCACCCTCTTCCTACTTTTTAGGAGCTATACCCTAGTTTTTAGCTTCCAACTCCTTGATTCTTTCCTCCAACTCCACAAGTGCACCCCACTCCTCCATTCATCCCTAGTTTTTTTTTTTCTTTCGGGATATTTATGACCCTATTGGATCCACTCTTTCACCTCATGCACCCTCCTTGTTCTATTTTGCCTCCACTCCTTGGTTTTTGATAGATCCTCCACATGGTGCTAATCCAAGAAATGGAATCTCCTAAACTAAGCCACCACTACACCAATTCAAGTTACGTCTCCATGATGAAGCCCAACCACACCTCAAAGTAATTCAAGTTGGTCTCCTTGGGTTCGAATTGCCCTCCTTGAGCTTTATATACATGTGCTATCTCCTTGTTGTGCTAGTTATTTAGCTAGTTGGTTGGGTGGAGCTCATTGCGACTTTTGTGTTATGTGTTGGAGAGTGATTTTACCAGAGAGTTTCTAGTTGTTTACCTTTGTTTCCTCCTAGATCATTACTTGCCCCTAGTCTAGCACATAAATCCATTGGGTGATGATGGTGATATCCAAAGGTTCATGGTGAGAAAGGATAGTCACAACTCACCGGGTAGTGTAGATGGAAGGAAAGCAGATGGTGAGGAAATGAGTTGCAACTATTCTGGTTGAGAGTATCTCTACTTGTGGAACCATGTCCTTGGCTCGGGGGTGACTGTCATGCTGTGAGATACATGAGCATGGCATGTCTATGGCTGGGAGGAACGTGGTCCTGTTGAATCCAGTTGCAAATATTGAGATAAGTATTTGGTTATATGCATATTCATTGTATTTTATTTTGCATATGTGTCGCAGAGGATAACTTGATCTCTGTTTATGTTTATGGATGTTATGTTAGAATTTGAATGCAAGATGGAATGTCCTTGTGCTTATCTATATTATATGGATTATTATGTTAATAGTTGAATGCAGGATGGATGGCCTCCGTGCGTTGTAAAACCTAACTTGTGATGAACCTTCTCTATCTTCTCTATCTTCTCTAGCTTCTCTATTCTCATGGATAGATGGATGTAGATGGAAGCCATCATTTCTGATTTCTCTTATGGTAGAGGGAAGCCATCATTTCTAATTTGTAATGTGTTTATATGGTTGTAAATGGAAACCATAATTTCTAATTTGTAATGTGTTTAGATGGTTGTAAAATGGATGTAGAGGGAAGCCATCATTTCTAATTTGTAATGTGTTTATATGGTTGTAAATGGAAACCATAATTTCTAATTTGTAATGTGTTTAGATGGTTGTAAATGGAAGCCACAAGATCTGACTTGTAATGTGTTTAGATGGCTATAAATGAAATCCATAAAATTTGATTTGTATTGGTGATTGATGGCTGAAGGTCGGGGGCAGCCATGAATCTAATTTTTACTAGTGAGTGATGGTTGTAGGGGACAACCATGTAATTTGTTTTGATGGCTACAGATGGCAACTTGTTTCTTTGTTTCTCTTATGGTTTATGTGGCTATGTTAATGTTGTTAATACTCGCTATCTATCCACACAAATAAGCACACACATAATCGAATTAGTAAGACATCCTCATATGAAATATAAGTGAAAGGAAAATGGGATGATAGCAATAATATTTAAGCACTTATAAATGTCTACAATTGAATACTTGCTTTCATGTTTTCAATAGCATTGCAATCCAACAACTAATATCAATAACATGAGCTAAGCATTTGTACTCAACCATTACAAGAATACTGGAAGGATCAATTATTGTTCTTTTATTCATAAACATTCATTGTTTACAAGTACAACATATTTATATTACATAGCATGTGCTTTAGGAGAGGATATGTTTGCATATGTTTGAATTACCTTGACTTAGCCTTTCCCATGTGTTAAATGGTGTCTCTAGCCTTGGTTTCGGGTCCAGGTTCACCACAAAGTGTTATCAGATATTAGGTTTCAACTCTGAGACTATTGGGCATTCTATAGATGTGTAACTCGATGTATATTTTGGAAAGTATTGAACTCAAGTAAATAGAAGAGTAGTATGAATGATGAATGGACATATACTAGTGTGTAGAATGCTATTGGTGATTGACATTGAACACATTGCAGCCTCCAACTATGTCCATTTATGAATGAGCAAGCAATGTGGTTATTGAATTGCAATTGGAACCCTAGTCGAGCAATGAAGAGTAAGGAGTGAGTAATTGTGGTAAAGAGATTAGATATGGAAGAAGAATAGATTCCATACAACACTGAAGAAGAGTTTATTGAACTTATTGGGCAAAGCCTTGGGAGGGGAGAAGCAAGGACAAATGGACACAAAGAAGCATTGAACCTTTGAGTTTGGGAGACTTAGTAAGAGGTTTAAATATGTAAGTAAGAAGTTGTAGAGAAGATAATGAAATAATTATTCATACTCAAGAATGAATCGTGCGTACTCTGAAGCAATTGCAAGGAGACTGGAGAACCTTACCAAGAAGGGAGCATGAAAGGTGTAGATCATCTTCAAGAGAAATTCATCACATGCCCTCTACAGTGAAGAAGAAAGGATATTCATCAAGCAGCTTAGAAAGCAGCCCTGAGAGATCCCCAATAAGATATAAGAAGAGGAGGTTTGCACAAAATGAACTAGTGGGAGAACTAAGAAGAATCAAGCCTCCAACCTTTGATGGAGAAGCAAATCAAGGGGAGGATGCTAAAACTTTGTTGTTGGGACTTAGAAAGTTTTTCCAGTTGCATCAATACACACCAAACATGGAAGCAAGAGTATCCATTTACCATTTGCAAGGTAAAGTATCCATTTGGCAGGATTAACTAGTCAAGTTGAAGGATATTGGTGAAGATAGAATCTCTTAAAAAAAGTTCAAGAAATACTTCTAGAAAGAATATCTCTCAGAGCACTATTATGACAAAGAGATGGAGGAGTTCTTTGAACTCAAGTTGGGAAGCATGACTATGGAATCTTATGAGTTAAGTTTCCTATAAATCATGAAGTATGCTAGACTCATAAAGGATGATAAAGTGAAGATTCAGAGGTTCCTAAGTGGCCTACCAACATTCTATAAAGATAAGATCTAGCATGACAAACCAAAGTCTTTTAAAGATGTCATTTGGAAAGCAAAACATTTGTATGATCTAAATAAGAACAAAGATCCATATTAGAAGGGCTAGAGAGATAAGAAAAGGGACAAGCAAGAGTAGAGGAAGAAAGGATTCTAACCTCCATCATTTAGAAACAGTAATAACTCTTATCAACAAAGACAACTAGAGAAAAACAAAGCCAAATGGGGAGAGCATTCAGACAAAGGGACAACATTAGAGGAAATCTGGATGAAAAATGGTCTTCCCAATCCTAATTCAAATTCCATGTCATCATGTATAAGCCAATAAAAATGCTTAAAAATTCAAAAGAGGTGCATATAAAAAAATTGGAGGGAAAAAACAAAAACTACTTTTTTGGATTGTATTTTCAACTTATCTTTTTGTATATTTACTCAAATTTCAAATGGGAGAACTCGCTGGATGCAGAATTAAATTCTGCATCCAACAAGCATCCAACTTTCATACTTTTAACATCATATACTTCACGAAAAATTGAAAAAACCTGTGAAAAAAAAAACGTTTTTCTCTCACTAGAAACACATTTTTTTTAATGTATTTTCAATTTTTCATGATGTGGATGTTGTCAAAAGTATGAAATTTGGGTACACGTTGGATGCAAAATTTAATTCTGCATCCAACGAGTGTTCCTGCTTGAAATTTGAGTAAACCTACAAGACGATAAGTTGAAAATATGATCCAAAAAAGTAGTTTTTTAACTCTCTCTCTACTATTATTTTATTATTTTACTTAGGATTTCCTTAGGAGGACCATTTTTCATCCAAATTTTCTCTAATGGAACACCTATTGAATATTGGATATGTAAGAGGAATCACTATGCCAAGTGGTGTCCATAGAAAGGAAGCACCATTCACAACATTTAGTAAGCCTCAAATATTGGTGATGTTGGAAGAAGTATTCCAAGAATCTATGCAGCCCTAGATGGTTGACAAGATAATCACTAGTCCTGGATAATTGAGGTAGCAGGTGTTATTTCTAATAAAACTATATCTATTTTAATTGATTTTGGAGCTAGCCATAGTTACATTTCACCTAACATAGTTGAGTGGCGTTATTTGAAGAAAAGAAAGCTTGAGACAACAAGTCTAGTGCAGTTGGCTACGGGAACCAAGAGGAAGATTGAAGAAGTAGTAAGGAAGTGTCCTTTGGAAATGAATGGTCTGAAGACCTTTCGGTCTTGAACATCATACCTTTTAGATCATATGATGTATTGATTGGCATGGATTGGTTGGATGCACATCACACCATGCTTGATTGCCACAGCAAGACTTATACTTGTCTGGATGAAGAAGGAAATAGAGTGACAGTGAGAGGTATACCTAGACCCATATATTTGAGACAGATCACATATGTATAGTTGAAGAAATGTTTTAGGAAATGTTTTCAGTTGTATGCAGCTCGTGTGGAGGATCCAAGAGAAGGAAAAGAGCCAAATCTATAAGACTACCTATTGCTACAAGAATTTGCAAATATATTCCAATAATTTCCCGGAATGCCACCTAAGAGAGACATTGATTTCTATATTGATTTGGTGCCAAGTGCGGTTCCCTCATCTAAGGAACCTTACAGAATGAGCACTCCATAATTGAAATAGTTGTAGATGCAGTTAGAAGAGTTACTGAAGAAATGGTACATAAGGCCCAGTGTGTCACCTAGGGGAGCTCCTGTATTGTTTGCAAAGAAGAAATATGGAACTCTAAGACTCTGTATAGATTACAGACAATTGAATAAAGCCACAATCATAAACAAGTATCCTTTTCCAAGGATTGGTGACTTGTTTGATCAGGTGAGAGGAGCCAAAGTATTTTCAAAGGAATATCTGAGATTAGGATATCACCAAGTTAGAATCAAAGATGATGACATCAATAAGACAACATTCAAGACACTGTACGATCACTATTGTTTTACAGTGGTACCTTTTGGATTGACAAATGCACCGGCAACATTCATGTGTCTGATGAATGGAGTTTTCAAAAAGTATTTGGATAAGTTTGTAATTGTATTCTTGGATGACAACCTTATCTATTCCAAGTCAGAAGAAGAACATGAAGACCATCTAAGGTGGTGGTACAAGTACTCAGAGATCATCAGTTGTATGCCAAGCTAAGTAAGTGTTCATTCTATCATAGTAGAATCCACTACTTGGGTCACATCATATCAGAAGAAGGAATCTCGGTGGATCCTAAAAAGATAAGATCTATAATGGAATGGAAGGCACCAAGATATGTATCTGAAGTAAGATCTTTTATGGGGTTAACGAGATACTACCAGAGATTCATTGAAGGTTTTCAAAAGTTCTCTCATCCCATCACATATTTGCAGAAGAAGTGTGTGAAGTTTGAATGGACTTCCAAGTGTGAAGACAATTTTCAAACACTCAAGGAAAATCTTACCAATGCACCAGTTTTGAAGATTGTAGACCTTGATGAAATATTTGTAGTATGCACAGATACTTCAAGCAATAAATTGGTGGAGTGTTGACTCAAAATGGACATGTAATCAATTATGAATCCAAGAATCTAAAAGAACATGAAAAGAATTATGCCAATCATGATCTAGAGCTTGCAGCTATCATTCATGCCTTGAAGATATGGAGGCACTCCTTAATGGGTAAGAAGTCTGAATTAAGGACCGATCATGATGGTTTGAAGTATTTTTTTGAGCAGCCTACTCTAAATGAAAGACAAAGAAGGTGGATGTAATTGCTATGTAAATATGACTTTGATATCAAGAACATCAAAGGAAAGGAAAATAAGGTAGTTGATGCACTTAGTAGGAATATACATGTGATGCATGTAGCAACTATCAGTACTAGTACATATGATTTGAAGGATAAGATCATTGAATCCAATGCTATAGATGAGAATTAGTAGCAGGTATGAGATGGATTGAAACAACATAATGTACCTCAGAAGTTTGATAAATATAGGATGGAAGAGAATGGAATCCTCATGCATAAGGATCGAGTTTATGTGCCAAAATCTGGAGACTCGAGGAAGATAGTTATGAAGGAGATGCATAATGTACCTTATGATGGGAATTCAATATATTAGAAGACAGTAGCAAGTGTGAGGAAGCAGTACTATTGGCCAAGAATGAAGAATTATGTTGTACAGTACATAGATAGATGCATGGAATGCCAGAAGATTAAAGTGGAGCATTGTCATCCACCTGGTTTGTTGCAACCACTACCAATACCTGAATCGAAGTGGGATGTAGTGACTATAGATTTCATCACAAAGTTTCCAAATACAAGACTACATAATGATTCCATCATGGTAGTGGTGGATAAGTTGACTAAATATGCACACTTTATTCCAATTAAAGCAACTCATAAGGTAGCTAACATTGCAAACATATTTATGAAACAAGTTTCCATACTACATGGAATTCCAAAAGCTATAGTGTCAAATAGAGATGCAAAGTTTACTTCTAACTTTTGGAAATGATTGTTCAAAGGATTTGGTACAAATCCGAACATGAGTACATCATACCATCCTCAAATAGATGGCCATAAATAAAGAGTCAATTAGGTGATAGAAGATATGTTGAGATCATATGTGATGGATCAACCATCCAAGAGGGAGGATTATTTACACTTGCTAGAGTTTGCCTATAATAATGGATATCGTGCCTCTCTGAAGACGAGTCCTTTGGAGGCATTGTATGGGGGAAAGTGAAATACTCCAATTAGTTGGAATAATCCAACATACATAATCATCATTGGACATGAACTTCTAAAGAACATGGAAGATCATATGGTTAGAATCAAGCAAAATCTGAAAGAAACTCAAGACATACATAAAATTTATGCAAATTAGAGAAAAACAGTCAGACAGTTTAAACTTGGAGATCATGTATTTTTCAAAGTTAGACCCAAGAAGAGTTCCTTGAACTTGGGAAAGTATTCCAAACTAGCTGCTAGATACTGTGGGCCCTTTGATATCCTAGCTAGGATAAGACCCATTGCATATGAGCTTGCATTGCCTGCTTGCATAAAAGTGCATAATGTGTTTCATTTATCTTTTTTGAAAAAGTATATACCTGATGATAATCATGTGATTGAATGTAATGTGATTTAGGTGGAACCGGAAGGGAAATTTCCATATTGGGCAGAAAAGTCAAGCTGCTCCAGAATTGAGAGATCAGGAAGGTAAAGTTTCAATGGAACCATTATTGTCCTGAATATGCTACTTGGGAGTTGGAATATGCTGTGAGGGAGGCATATGTGAAATTCTATGTCATAGCATATTTAAGAGTCGAGGATAACTCACAAAGAAAGAATGAGCAGAAAAGTTGAATAAGAGTGAAAACTGCAGTAAAAAAGAGTAGAAGAATAATTATGCAACAGAACTCAGATAGGAGCAGAATAATGTCACATGATCCAATAATTAGTATAATGAACAATAATGTTACAATGGAGAGAATTCGAATCACGCGGGAGAATTCAAACCTCAGTTGGTCTAGCATAGTGAACATCACCACTAGAGTGCTCTAAAAGACTCAAACTCAACTAAAATGAACCTAAAATCGGCTAACTGAATTCACAATGAGTTAACTATCTAAGGAGGGAACAATAGTGAGTTTGTCATGCATGTCAATCATAAATGGGTGCATGAGGCCACAATCAGTGGCATCTAAAGCTCTAACCCCCCACAAGATTCATCTAACTCAAGTGGACTACAATGGAACACTTAGTAGGTTCCTATAAAATAGGGAACTAACTGAAGTGGTCCTAAAATGATGCATGCAGGGCTCAGAATGTGGTAGATGGATCTTGGATGACATCTTCACACCACTAGGGGGAAATGACATCATCAACAACTAGGAAAAATAAATAATGCTAGGTAGGACAATGATGGAGTATTGAAATATCCTAACACCCCCCTTAATACATACTGTTGCATCATGGGCCCTGGTTACTAAGACCAAAGGTCACCCATACAATCAAATAAATGATAAAAAAAGAATTGTCCTTGAACCAAGGAAATGGGGAAAAACACCATGGGAAAAATACCCCCCCTCAAAAATAAAAGCAGTAGGGAACTCAAAGAACCTTCATACTAAGTAGAGAAGGAAAAAAATTTCTTAGTGAAAGAATTTGCAAAAATATTGGCAAGTTTCTCCTCTGTAGGATAGCAATGCATGTGCTAGATATGGATCTGGATCTTCTCCTCTGATGTACCTCCCATTGTGTAGAAGTTGTATTTTCCAAAACAAGTCTTTCAGGAACCCTTCTTTCTACTAGAGATAATGGCTCATTGTGGTCCAAATCATGAACCTTTGAGTACCTTTTGTCAGACAACCGAGATTTTTACTTGGTTGTAGATCCCCCATGGCAAGTCCCCTCAAGAGGTTGTGGATCAAACACCACCATCATGCAACACCTCTATGAGAGAAGTGGATCTGCATGACATAGTGCAAGTTTTGCATGATACTGAGATCTGGAGGTTCTATGGTCAAATGGATCCCCAACTGTGTTCCCGATAGCTACAAGGACTTTGTGAGCCCATATTGGCCTTAGCCATGGTTTGGGAGCATGTGTTGGATCTAGATCTGAATCTGAATCTCCTTGAAATTTATTCTCAACATCAATATCTTCATCGTAAACTTAATTAGAAGATATATCACTCTGATCTTCATCAGATTCTGATGGGGTAGGAAGAGAGTATGGAAAAAATGTGAGAATTCATATGCCTTGGAGGCATGGTTTGCAAACCCTTTCGCTATAATATTCCTAGTAGAGACCTCTGTAATCTCAACTGTGTCAGGACCAAATACCACTTTCTTCGGTGAACCTATGTGAGTCATCTGATATATAGACAACAAATTTGCTGACAAAGAAGGCACAAATAGAACATTTTTTAACTTCCCATGCTCCATATGTACTGTGCCCTTCCCTTCAGCAGAGTCCTGAGAGTTGTCTCCCATGTGAATAATCGGACCATATTTGAGATCTAAAGAAGAAAATGATTATGTGGAGGAAACCATGTGGTTAGAGGCTCTTGAATCTATGAGGAAGGTTTTAGATTTTGAAAATCCAGCCTTCAATGCATGGCATCTCTCATGACCATCAGAGTCACTTCTAGAATTAGTCTCTCTTGCACCTTCTGGGAGGGAAAAGTTGTGTTGTTTAATAAGCTTGGTCATTTGACCTATCTTCTTTTGCATGCAAGATATCTCTGGGTGGTTTCCTTTCTTGCAATAGGAACACTTGGATTTCTCAAATCCCTTTTGTTTTCCCTTCTTGGAGTTGGAGGCTCCTTCTGATGGACTTGACTTGGCATTCAACTTGGGTTCAGATGTTCTCTTATCCTTTCCCTTGTGCTTCCCCTTCCCATTTGCACTTTTTGCTTCTCCAACCATAATATCTTGATCTTTGGAGGAATTCAAGGCGCCCATGTGGATCAACTTATCTTGTTCTTAGATGAGAGATTCAGTGAAAACATATAAGGAGGGAATCTTCCAACCGGGGATTGTCATTCGCCCAAAATGGAAGGTAGAGACAAAGATGGAGAAATCAGGACCTAGCTTGCTCAGAATGGATAGATCCAGTTGCTCATCCTTCTCCTCAATTCCACATTGCTTGCATTGCATGACCAGATATTTGAATTTTGAAAAGAATTGTCGAATGGTCTCGAAACTGCTCGGTTGAAGAGAAATCAACTCATTCTCCAGAATATGGCCTCTTAGCTCATCTTATTTTCCAAACAGGGTCTCTTAATTCAAACATAACTCTCTTGGATTCTTCAATCCTTCGATGTGGAAGAGTATATATCTGGAAATATGAATACACATGAAACCAAATGCTTCATCCAATCTATTTAGATACTTGGTTTTATCCATTGTTGATGTTGGTTCGGGATCCTTCCTCATTATCACCCTGTACAGTGATTTGTTGCACAATACCATCTACATATCAGTCCTCCAATCAATGTAATTGAATCGTTTCAGGATCCTAGGAGAGAGAGGAGAGTTCGAATTGTCCATTACAACTACTGGAGCGAATACAAGGTGAAAACTATTGCTTTTGCAGCAAAACTGCTGCAACTACAGAAAAAACTATTGCAACTACAGAAAACTGCTGCAACACTCAAAAAGTTTGAATAACCTGCAAAAAAATCTCAATAATGGAGGTAGACTACTACTGAGCACTGCTTTAGGATAGTAGGCACTTTTATTCGGATCCTTCACACTTGGATAGACCTCATTGGATTTCTCCAATGAATTCAATGCAATGGCACCAGGATTTGTTGTGGAAAACCAGAGGCTTCTGGTGCACTACCGAAAGCAACTGCTCAACCTATTCTCTCAATGGATATGATACCATGTTAAATTATATGTCACAACATATCTAAGAGATGAGGATACCTCACAAAGAAAGAATGAGCAGAAAAGTTGAATAAGAGTGAAAACTGCAATAAAAAAGAGCAGAAGAATAATTATGCAACAGAACTCAGATATGAGCATAATAATGTCACATGATCCAATAATCAGTATAATGAAAAATAATGTTACAATGGAGAGAATTTGAATCACATGGGAGAATTCGAACCTCAGTTGGTCTAGCATAGGGATTATCACCATTGGAGTGCTCCAGTAGACTCAACCTCGACTGAATTGAACCTAAACTCAGCTAACTGAAGTCACAATCAGTTAACTATATAAGGAGGGAACAATAGTGAGTTTTTCATGCATGTAAATCAGAAATGGGTGCATTTGGCCACAATCAGTAGCATCTGGAGCTCTAACCCCCCACAAGAGTCAACTAACTCAGGTGGATTGCACTGGAACACTCAGTAGGTTCCTATAAAATAGGGAACTGACTGAAGTGGTCCTAAAATGATGCATGCATGGCTCAGAAGGTGGTAGATGGATCCTGGATAACATATGCACACCACTAGGGGTCAAATGACATCATTAACAGCTAGGAAAAATAAATAATGCTAGGTAGGACAAGGATGGAGTATTGAAATATCCTATCATCATACCCTCATCTTTTCTTGAAATTTTGTGTTGCGACATGTATGTAATAAGTATGCATCAAGGACAATGCAATGTTTTAAGGGGGAGGTAATGTAATACCCCAATGTTTTATAGCCCCAGACATATGTAATTATTATTTTGTTTTGTTATTGTGGCACAAGGTGTCGAGACAATGGTTTGAGACATTATTATTATTAATAAATTAACTGGCTCAACATGGACAACAAATAAGAATGGGGGGACATGGTTTCCACACATGAGGGGGAAATGGGTACTAGGAGTTGTTGGTCACCCAAAATTTGTGCTTTGGATCCTATTCTTGATTATTTTGGACCTTGGAGTTACTATTGCACCTTATTCATGGTTAGATGGGCTCCACTTTAGAAATGTGCCCCTCTTGGAGATTTGGTGGGTCCCTCTTGGTGAATATACCCTCCTTGATTGAAATATTCCCTTTTGTAGGCCCCACTTGTACTAGAGCACCCTCTTCCTACTTTTTAGGAGTTTTAAGCTAGTTTTTAGCTTCCACCTCCTTGATTCTTGCCTCCACCTCCACAAGTACACGCCACTCCTCTATTCATCTGTATTTTTGTGCTTCTGGGATATTTATGACCCTATTCGATCCACTATTTCACCTCATGCACCCTCCTTTTCTATTTTTCTTCCACTCCTTAGTTTTTGGTAACTCCTCCTCATGGTGCTAATCTGGGAAAGGGAATCTCCTAAACTAAGAAAACACTACACCAATTTGAGTTAATTCTCCATGATGAAGCCTAATCACACCTCAAACTAATTCAAGTTGGTCTCCTTGGGTTCAAATTTCCCTCATTGAGCTTTATATACATGTGTTATCTCCTTGTTGTGCTAGTTAGTTGGCTAGTTGGTTGGGTGGAGCTCATTGTGAATTTTGTGTTATATGTTGGAGAGTGATGTTACCAGAGAGTTTCCGGTTGTTTACGTTTGTTTCCTTGCGGACCATTACTTGTCCCTAGTCTAGCACATAAATCCATTGGGTGAGGGTGGTGATATCCAAAGGGTTGTGGTGAGCGCAGATAGTCACAAGTCATCGGGTAGTGTAGACATAAGAAAATTATATGGTGATAGAATGAGTTGTGGCTACTCTGGTTGAGAGCACCTATACATGTGGAACCATGTCCTAGGCTTGGGGGTGACTGTCATGATGAGAGGTACATGAGCATGGCATGTCTATGGCTGGGAGGAATGTGGTCCTGTTGAAGCCAGTTGCACATCTTGGGATAAGTATTTGGTTATATGCTTATTCATTGTATTTTATTATGCATATGTGTCATGGAGGATAAATTGATATATGCTTATGTTTATGGATGTGATGTTAGCAACTGAATGCATGATGGATGGTCCTCATGCTTATCTAGGTGATATGAATTATTATCTTAATAGTTGAATGCAGGATGGGTGGCCTTCGTGCATTGTAAAACCCGACTTGTGATGAACCTTCTCTATCTTCACTAACTTCTCTATTCTCTCATGGCTAGATGGATGTAGATGTAAGCCATAATTTCTGATTTCTCTCGTGGTTAGATGGTTGTAGAGGGAAACCATCATTTTTTATTTGTAATGTGTTTAGATGGCTATAAATGGAAGCCACAAGATCTGATTTGTAATGTGTTTTGATGGATGTAAATGACAACCATAAAATCTGATTTGTATTAGTGATTAATGGCTGAAGGTGGGGGGGGGGGGTCAGTCATGAATATGATTTTTAGTAGTGAGTTATGGTTGTAGGGGAAAACCCTGGGATCTTCTTTTATGGCTGCAGATGACATCTTGTGTCTCTATATCTCTTATTGTTTATGTGGATGTGTCGTTAATGTTGTTAATACTCACTATCTATCCACACAAATCAACACACAAATAATCGAATTAGTAATACATCCTCATATGAAAGATAAGTGAAATGAAAATGGGACGATAACAATAATAATTGAGCACTCACAAATGTCTACAATTGAATACTTGTTTCATGTTTTCAATAGCATTGCAATCCAACAACTACTGTCAAGCACATGAGCTAAACATTTGTACTCAACTATTACAAAAATACTGGAAGCATCAATTATCGTATTTTTATTCATAAACAATCATTGCTTACATGTACAACATATTTATCTTACATAGCATGTGCTTTAGGAAAGGATATGTTTGCATTACCTTGACTCATCCTTTCCCCTGGGTTACATGGTGTCTCTGGCCTTGGTTTCAGGGTTGGGCTCACCATAGAGATGAGTGCACATTATCTTTTGGTTTGAGAGTACGTCTCCTATGGATCTATGGCCTCAGCTTGGGGGTGAATTCCATGTTGAAAGGTGCATGAGCATGGCATGTCTATGGTTGGGTGGAACATTGTCTTGTTTAAGCTAGTTGCTTTTCATTAAGGAGTGTATTTTGTTATGTGTTTATTTACTGCAATTTATGATATATATATATATGTGTGTTCATGGATCTGATTTTGTTGTCATTTACATGGCTGTAGGTGGAAGCCATGGGCTCTGATATATTTATCATTTATATGGATGTATATGGTAGTCTTCATATCTTTTTTTTTTATGTTAATACAGATGTAGGTGGCAGTCAGTAGATCTGATTTTTAACACTGTTAATATCATTGATTGTGGAAGCCTGTAGATCTATTTATTTACATTGTTTAAAGTGGTTTGTAGATCTGAATATTTTAAAGTTTAAATGGATATAATAGATATGATATATCATGTTTGAAATCATGTTAATATCTTGCTCAGATCTGGTTTCATTTCATGCATGCATTTACCTTATATAACATGTGTATTGGGGAATGATCTACATTGTATTCTTGCATTTCAAATTAAAGAGGTTGAATGTTTTATTTTATGGTATTTTTGGCATGTTGTCCTAGCGTTAGTTATCCTTATTTTTATGTGCATTAAACCTTATTCATCCTTCCCCTTGTGTTCCCAGGTGTCCTTGGCCTTGGTTTAAGGGATGGTGATATCATAGAGTGGTGTCAGAGCTTAGGTTTTAACTCTATGACTGTTGGGACTTCTACAGATTTAAACTCTGTGTTTATGCTTTGGAATTTTAATATATGTATTGTAAAAGAGATGTGTAGTATGCTAACAGTGATTGATAATGAACACATTGCAGCCCTAGTTATGTCAGTTAATGAATGAGCATGTAGTGTGATTATTGAAAAAAAAAATTTAAACCTCAATCGAAGCATTGAAGACCAAAGAATCGATAAGTACAATAAATAAGAAGGTACAACAACAAGAGATAAGAAATCAACTACAGAGATCAAAGATGGATTTGGAAGAAGTACAGATACCATGCAACCCTAAGGAGGAGTTTGGAAGAAGAGAAACTAGGACAAATGGACACAAGAGAAGCAATGAACCCTTAAATATGGAATATTTAGTAAGAAAGTGCAAAGAAGATAATGAAAGGACCATTCACATTCAATAATGTTTTTTTCCACTCTAAACCATTAGGTGTGATATATAGAAGGTGTTTTGCCACTCTAAACAATTGTCAATGGGTTTCTTGTATTCCCTAATATGTAAGGATCATGCAAAAACAAGAGAAACTTTGGTTTCCTTATGTATTTTAGGACCACAATATTTATGTTTGTGCTTCTCATGTGAAGGATCCATGATTTCAATAGTTTAAGCTCGGGATGCTCAAGCATTAGATCTTGAGTGCAATAATATCAGATCTTAATGAATGCTTAAGCTTCTCATTTGGTATTAGAGCTTGGACGCTTATGGTTTCTTAATATGCATATTTATTCATCCTTCCTTTTTAATTCTTTCCTTGACTAATTTTTTTCTTTTATAAAAGTACTGACTTGTTTGTTCAATACTTTATTAATGGAAATCATCTCGGACAAAACCATGAAATTAGTCTCTCTCAAATTTCAAACTCAATATATTAAAAATAGTATCCAAAATTGATAATATGGCATTTCCAATATATTATCCTATGTTTCTTGTTTCCAATGTCTTTTTAATAACGTAAACCAGACCTTCCAGTCAAAAGTTATGTAAAATTCAAAATAGCATAGCTTTTAAAACCCTGATTTGGAGACTATCCCGCTAGTTGACCTTCCAATTGAGGTTAGTTTACAATTTCGTCCCCTTTGAGTCTAAATTTCTTCCTGTAGTATCCTAATATGTCTTATATGCAATGATAGATTTATAACCTAATTATGATGTGCCAATAAAATATTATGGTAATTTTCCCAAAACATTTTTTTTCCTTTCCAAGAGAGCGAATGTGTATGGCCTACCACATGTCCAATTTTTAGGATCCGATTCTTAAATTGCTACCACATATACTATGGTTTGTCTTATTTCTTATTCATCAAGTCTCACTCAATTTTGATATTCCAAGCTTCAGATATAATGTTTTTACCCAAAACACATGTTTGACACTAGGTTTTGGACCAGTCAAAAACCCTAACTTCCATAGGGTATAACTCCAAACTTGTAATAGATTAGGATATGAAAATCATAGCAGTCTAATCTTCCAACCTATATCCTCTAGTTATCTAGTACAAGTCGTCTCCATCTGAAATATATTTAATAGAATGTGACATGAATCTTCGTGCAAATTGCATGTCCATCTTTCCCATCCAATTCGAACCTTAGTGATTAAATACTAATCCTATCACACCTTGAAAGGAGTCATTTATTTCTTTCTTGACATATTTGGCATTTCAAGGAGGTTGAGCAATCTATATCATCCATTGAACGTTCAAATATTGTATCCACATATATGATGTTGTGAGACCACCATGGGAATTTACACGTTACATATCTCTAGTAGGATATGATTAGAGTCTGACAAATGGTAATCATACACTACATTTGGATTGAATGAAATCATTGTAATTGAGTTAATTAAGGGCTCATATGTCGAGAAAAAAGGGGATTAATGATAAACAAAAGGAAAGGTGTAGAAAATGGATTAATTAGAGAGGCAAACATTGTAGTTGAGACTTGGCATTTTTCCATATAAATTATTGTTCTTGGTTTAATTAATGAAAAAAAATGGTATGTGTTATTTCTCTTTGAACATATGTACATGTTTGGCTAATAGACATACGTAATCTCTTCTCCTAAAAAAACCAATGTGTAGGGTATAAAGTTCAACTGGATTAGGTTTGTTGTGCATACAGGAAGAAGTATACCACTTTATTAAGAAGATATTTTCCAATCTAACAGACTTAGATATCAACATTTCTCTCAATTTGGAGAAAGGAGAAGCTTATGATGTCATTTAATGGATAAACCATCTTTTACCGCTCAATGATTTCCATCCCTCAAGGTGTCATAATAAGAGAGAAATTGCATTTATGTCAAACCCCTATAGGATAAAGATAACTTGAAATAAAAAATTTCCCAAGCAAGGATTTCCATGCAAAATTGGGTCTTGAAACCAACATGTAAAAGAGGAAAAAATCTTCTAGACATGTAATTGAATACTTGCTGCCAAACTCACATTTAATATTTGTACATTGATAATGATTAAGATAAGCAAAACACAACAAATTTTATGTGTTCTGAATGTTGATCCTTCTAGTTATTACATGCATAAACCCTTAATGGTATAAATGGCAAGCTGTGTATTGCTCAAAGATTCGAAACAATGTAAATCATCCTTTAGTGATTTAGAGATAGAGAACATGCTTGCATTCTAGGTAGATTATGTTTTTATCAATGTTAGTTACATCTTTCATAAGTAACAACACCATCATACAAATGATAACTGCGAGTCATGTATTTAAAATTTTATGCACTGAGATAAACAAGGTCGAGGCTAAAATCTTCTCCAGACAATAGGATCTATGACAATGTGTTGTTTATTTTCACTACTGATTTTTCTACTTTCTAATTTTGCAATAATTATTGCTTCCACTACTGTTAGAAGCTTTAGATCCTCTTTCCAACATCCTTCACCATTCCTAATAAGCTTACCTACAAAATTCAACTTGTGCATTAATAGGTCTACTACAAAACCATAATTACAAGATGTGCATTCATAGGCATAGATTCCTAGAAAGCAAACAATACACTTATAAACATTGGGTTGCCAATGCAATATAACTTTATGATAGGAAATAATGGCATTTGAATAGATAACACTTGAAAAAGGATGAGGTTGAGCTCTAACATACTAAAAGCAAGAGTGAGCAGTTGAAAACTTTAGGAGAATAAGGATGCAAAAGTCCTCTATAAGTTCCTGAAGCTCCTCCACCAATTCCTACCTCATTGTATATTTCAATGCATGTTGGTATTGTCTTGGAACATTGCTACAAAAGGGATAATCAAGCAATTTAGATTGAACTCATTACATGAACATAAGATTGGAATTAACAACAAAAATGTAGAAAATATAAAATGATTATGATTGGAATTTATTACAAGTTTACAACTACAACCGAATGCAACAATTCATACAACAATGCATACAACAAAACTTGGATTTGAAGGAAGCAACAAGGGGAAACACTAGATGGAAACACTAGGAATTGTTAAATGTATAGCATCAAGAGACATTCTCCAAACCAATCTCGTGCAATCAAGATTGATCCTCTCGTATAGAGGTGAACACTTTGATTTCCTTCCATGTAAAGGTTATTCCTCGTGTATAGAGGCAATTGATCAAAGTAATGATGTTGTAAGGTCTTGTTGGACAAGGATCCGGACTTGTGTGTCAAGTCATGATTCTCATGTGACCCTTCAGTATAAAGGTATCCATGGGATGGACCTCCCGTATAGAGATGGACCTTCCAGATAAAGGTTATGCTTTACTTGTTAAAAACATTTAATGTTGTTTGATGTATTATTAACCATGATCACCAAATTACTATTAATTCTCCTTTAGAGATTGATCACCTCTAAAGTGAATTACTTTAGCATATGATCATTTGGTCCAGAATAATAAACTATGATCACAACATCCGATAATTCTTCTTACTATAATGTAATGTGATGGATAATTAAAGTTAGCACATATTGACCATGCAGTAAAAGATAAATATATAAAGATAAATGCATAGAGAAAAAGAGAATTTGAATTGATCAGGAGATGACTAAGTGAACTTGAATTGTCAAGCTTCAGTTAAAGCCACAATGTATGGCTCAGTTAACTAAAGAACTCACAGTGGTCACTACAAGTAATCAATCAACACGATTTCAGTTAATAATAGTTAACTAAGTGTTAAATAAGAAGGACTAGTTAACTAAAGTGTTTTCACTACAAGATGACACTTTAGTAAATCAAGGAGAACTCAAATTGATCACTACACTAATGTTATCAATAAGCAATTAGTTAAAAAGAGTTAACTAAGTGACAATGAAGAAGATCTAGTTAACTAAGTGTTATTGCACGACGGCACTTATGTTAAACTAAAAGACGACACTTGAGTTGTGACACTTGCATGACGACACTTAAGTTAGCCACCTAACTAAGTGGGAAAGCTTTTAGTTAAGAGGAGAGTTCATCCTAAGAGACAATTTAGTGAGATAAAGCACTGCATGAGAAGTGGGGCACACTTGTTCATGCAATATTGATACATCTAGTCCGAGGGCGAGTTTATCCTGAAGTTTGAAGAAATTGATGCATGAGAAGAATGTATAAATATGTTATATGGGATTGATGAATTCAATGTGAAGCGAATTCTCTTATCCATTGAAGGCAAGGTGCTTCTCTTTGCACAGGTTATTGTTCTTGCTTGTTATTGATGTGAATGGCATGTTGGAAAACACATCCGATTAATCTCTCTTCTCTATTTCTTTTGTATCTCAACCAAGAGTGTTTTAGTGATCTCTTATATTCCTAAAGAAATATGTTATATTGTAAAAGAAATACTTCTCTTCTATCCATTATATTATACTAAGAAGAATTGCTGGGGGTTTTTTTCTCATAGTTTTGAGGACTTTCCCCAGGGTATATCTTGTGTTATGGTTGTATGAATTTCATGTGATTGAATTGTCTCATTGTTTCAAGTTCCGACATCTAAAAGAATTAAAGATCAAAGCTCGACCAAATATTAACATGGTATCAGAGCTTAGGGCGTGAAGGAGCTCAATTTTGCATGCCATCTAGAGCCTACATAGATCCTGAGAAGTTGAGCACAATATTTGGAGACTATGGCATCAATCTTTGTACAACCGGAAGACCATCTTGAGGGCACCTCAAACTTCAACACTTGGAAGTATACGATTCTCAACATCCTAGAGGAACATGAATTGGATAGCTACATATCCACTGTGGTGGAGGAGCCTACATCTAATGCATGGCACATCAAATTCAAGAAGAATCAAGCGAAGGCCAAACTAATCATCTATGATTAATTAAAGATAACTTGATGCCCGTGATCACACCACTGAAGACCACAAAAGAATGTTATGATACATTGACTAATCTATATGAGAAGAAGGTCCCAGGTCAAAAGAGGGCATTGAAGAACAAGTTACGAAACCTCAAGATGGATAAGGACAAGACAATGACCTCCTTCTTCATTAAGATCTCTCAGGTAAGAGGTCAACTTGTTAACATTGGAGTTATAGTGGATGAAGATGATCTCATCCAAACTGTCATTGATGGTCTCCCATATTCATGGGGGACATTCTTGGCTACTATCAATGTCCAAGAAGTGCAACCTAGGTTTGAAATATTGTGGCATGACTGTATCCAAGAGGAAGGGTAAATCCAGAGCAAAGCTATGTGCACTAAAGAAGAAAATATTTCCCTCACGACAAAAATGAAGAAAGGAAAGAAACCCTTCTTACAAAATAAGTTATCTCATCCAAAGAAGAAGGAGTTCAACAAAGGCTTTGACAAGTAAAAATCTAGATGCTACAATTGCAACAAGGCCATTTCTCAAGAGAGTGCAAAGCAAAGTGGAAAGGAAATTTTCATGCTTCTATCGCCATAGAAGATGAAACCACTCAAAAGAATGCATTCGAAGAAAATGAGACAAGAAGGGAGTTTTACCTTGTCTCATCCCCTTCGGGTTTTGTCATCACAAGTGCAGACACATGGTTGATTGACAATGGCACATCCAAAATATGTCTGGTTACAAGAGTTCCATCACTGACCTAAAGGATAAAAAGTTCACATGCATGGTAGAGTTGGGGGACAACTCAACATATTCGATCCAAGGAGTTGGATCCACCTCATTCCAGTTGAGAACTGGTGATATTTTACATGTGGAGGAAATTCTATATGTTCCAGGCTTGAAGAAGAAACTCTTGTTAGTTTTGGTTCTTAAATACAAAGGCTTCCGAGTTATCTTCATGGATAACAAAGTACTTCTATGGTCGAATAACAAAAGCCTAGAATCTGCTGCTATGATTGGAGTTTGAGAGGGAGAACTCTACAAGGTACCCGAAAAGTACATTCAAGTTATGATTCACCACACTATCAGTCCATTTGAGCTATGGCAACGAATTTTTGGACACTTACACTACAAAGCACTACCTGGACTTCAAAATATGGTAAAATGTATGCCCGTATTTGATTTTGATCATGATAGTGTATGTCGAGGTTGTGCACTTGGGAAGAATGTTAAGAAATTTTTTTCCAGTAGCACTACAAGATCTAAAGGGATTTTATATTTAATACATTCTGATGTATGCAGTCCCATGCCATCCCCCTCCCTGAGTGGCTTCTTATATTATGTACTATTCATATATGATTTTTCTAGGAAGTAATGGATTTATTTCATGAAGGCTAAAAGTGAAACTCTTAGCAAATTTAAAGAGTTTAAAGGCCTAGTTGAAAATCAGAAAGAAAAGAAAATCCGTGCATTAAGGTATGATAATGGAGGTGAATTTGATTCACATGAATTTAATGAGCTATGTAGTGATGTAGGAATATGTAGACAGTTAATAGTACCATACAACCGTCAACAAAATGGGGTTGCTGAAAGGAAGAATAGAACCATATGTGAGGCTACAAAAGACGTGATGCATGATCAAGGTATGTCTACCTCATTATGGGAAGAATCCACCAGTGCAGTTATGTACATCCATAATAGAATCTCGCATGCCATTCTAGATGAGAAGACACTAGAAGAAGTGTTTATCGGCGAGAAGCCATACATCTCACACTTGAGGATCTTCGGGAGCCTAGTATACATTAATGTACCAAAATAAAATAGAACAAAGATGGATCCTTCTGGAAAGAAAGGCACCTTTGTGGGTTATAGCGAATCATTCAAAGCATATCAAATATATGTACCTAGTGAGAGATAGATTGAAGTCAGCCGAGATGTTACCTTCCATGAGGAAGCTGCTTTCAAAAGATCGAAAGAGATTCAATGTGATTTAGATATGGAGGATCTCGAGTCTGATTCTCCCCCTTCATAGTTTGAGAGGGACAAACCAGAAGATGCATCAAATTCGCTAGCTCTTGAAGAACCAGTATAACTAATTAAGAGGTCACCTGATGAACCTCTTGCTAAAAGAAGATCTACTTGGTGTTGTGATATCTTACAAAATGCATAGAAACATGGAGCACCAATAGGCTCATCCAAAGAGCACAAGCAACCTAACAAATATTTAGGATATTTTTCACTGATGAGTCACATCAGTGATTCATAACCTTCCTCATTTAAAGAAGTTGAAAAGCAGCAAGTTTGGAAAGATGCAATGATAGAAGAGTACAACTCTATAATGAAGAATGATGTTTGGGAGGTTGTTCCCAAACCTGATGGAAAGTCCATTGTGACTTCCAGATGGCTTTACAAGATAAAGCATGTTGCGGATGGTAACATTGAGAAGTATAAAGCCAGATTCGTTGCTATAGGTTTCTATCAGAAAGAAGGCATCGACTATGATGATACATTTTCCCCTATGCTAAGGTACACCACAATCCCAACAATGATTGCACTTTCATTTGTTTTAGGATGGAAACTTCACTAGATGGATGTGAAGACAATCTTCCTCAATGTTGAGGTTGAGGAAGAGGTTTATATTTATCATCCTGAAGGATTTGTGGTGAATGGGAAGGAGTCCCATGTTTGCAAGCTAAAGAAAGATCTATATGGGCTTAAGCAATCCCCCAAGCCTTGGTACTCCAAAATTGATAGCTACCTTCAGAAACTAGGTTTCTGTAAGAGTGAAGTTGATCAAAATGTGTACTTCAAAGTAGTGAAGAACCAACCGTTGATATTGGTTATGTATGTTGATGATTTTCTCTCACTTGAGAGGAACATTTGGTTGCTTAGTGCAAGAGAGAGCTCACCTCAGAGTTCGATATGAAAGACTAGTAGGCCTGATGCACTACTTTCTTGGCCGTGAGATCTGACAAAGAAAAGATGAAAATTTTCAATCTCAAGGGAAGTACACTATGGATATATTGCGCAGGTTTGGCATGATAGATTGCAAATCTATGACTACACTGATGGTTTCCAATTTGAGGAAACTTCATGAATCAGGCTCTGGATCAGATCCAGTAGATCCCACTTTCTATAGACAACTTATAGGCTCAGTAATGTACTTGATACATTCGAGGCCCGATGTATGTTATGTCGTGAGCATTCTGAGTCATTTTATGTATGATACGAGACATAGACACTGGATAGATGCTAAGAATGTGTTAGGTACCTTCGAGGTACAATTTCATATGGACTCAGATATGCCTCCAATGGAGGAGTCATGTTACTTGTTTATACAAACTCATACTGGGGAGGAAGCATTTTGGACCATAAGAGTAGATATAGCTACTGTTATAGCCTGGGATAAACTATGATATCTTGGTCCAATAGGAAGCAGGGATTCGTATCCCATAGCACTACAGAAGCATAATACATAGCTTCTAGTGTTTCCTGCCGAGAAGCAATGTGGCTCAGAAAGCTACTTGCAAGGTTGTTCGGTGAAAAGCTTGAGCCTATAGTTATTAGGTGTGACAATCAGAGTTTCATCAAGCTTTCTGAAAACCTATTGTTTCATGACAAGTCGAAGCACATTGAAATGAAGTATCACTTCATCCAATACATGGTCTAGAAAGGTACAGTGAAACTTCAGTACATTGCTACTGATGAGCAGATTTCATATGTGTTAACAAAGCCTCTGTCAATGACAAAGTTTAGGTACTTCTAAGACAAGTTTGGTATGGTAGCGAATGCCTCCCTCGCTGAGAGGGAGTGTTAAATGTACAACATCAGGAGACATTCTCCAAACCAATATTATGCAACCAAGATTGATCCTCCCGTATAGAGGTGAACACTTTGATTGCCTTCTGTGTAAAGGTTATTCCTCCTGTATAGAGGTAATTGATCAAAGCAATGATGTTGTAAATTCTTGTTAGACAAGGCTCCAGACTTGTTTTCGAACTCATGATTCTCATGTGAACTTTCCATATAAAGGTATCTATGGGATGGAACTCCTGTATAGAAGTGGACCTTCCGTATAAAGGTCATGCTTTGTGACTTGTTAAAAGCATTTAATGTTGTGTGGTGTATTATTAACCATGATCACCATAGAGGAAAAGAGAATTTGAATTGATCGGGAGATGACTAAGTGAACTCGAATTGTCAAGCTTCAGTTAAAGCCAAAATGTATGCCTGAGTTAGTTAAAGAACTCACAGTGGTCACTACAAGTAAATAAATCAGCATGATTTCAGTTAATAACAGTTAACTAAGTGTTAAATAAGAAAGACTAGTTAAATAAAGTGTTCTAGTTACCTATTTAACTCCTTTTAATGAGTTGTCCAGTAAGTGAGATGTGTAATTCTGTCCGGCTGAAGTTGCACTTGTCCATAAAAAAGGTTCATGGAAAAGTAGTTATACAGGAGTGGGTTCATGTCATAAATAAAATATCTCTCTATATATATACATCCGTCGGGGTCTCTTTCTCCATGTCTATCCGAAATGCATTAATTGGAAAATGCGGAGGAAAATGTACACGGACAAATGTTCTGTGTAATTTATTGCATGCATGTTTTCACTGCTCAGGGACGAATGAATGGGTTGTACCCACTAGCCCAACCCATTTATTCGATGATTAGAATAAGTAAATCAAAATTTTATATAGAAGAAATTAAAATAACAAAAGATTCGTTTAAAGCTTCTTCTACATGGTTAACCCAAAGTTGTTCCTAGATCGGTCCTATGTGCACTTGAAAAACTGGTGCGCTGGTGCTTTATCCAGATCTGGAAAAATAAATGAGCTGCTCAAAGAATGAGTCTGCCCAATGCTTATGCCCAATAGCTTCTTAAATAGAAATTTCAGTTGGTTAAGATATTTTTGAATTGCTTTTTTGGCGGTAAAAAATGTTGCTGTATTCTTTTAATTTCATTTTTGAATTCCTTTGGCGATAAAAGGGTTTGTATGGTAAAAATACACAGATAACAATAATGATTTACTTTTTTGATGACTAATTATACATAGTAGGTTATCTCTATTAAATATGCATCAAATGCAGGTTAAACGACAGATCCTATGGTTTCCCATGTAACTGAGCCTCATTACGTCGATCATAATTATACAGTAACGCACTAAATAAAACAATTAGAGATGCCAGGAGCATTGGGGTGTGATCTCCTTTAGAGGATTCGACCACCGGTAGTCTTTTGCACCTAAATGCATCTGAATAGCATTTCAGACATTGACTAAAATGATTTGTATGGTGATTTGTATTAAATACAACTAACTATCAAAAGGTAAGTTTAGATGATTAGATGATTATTTAAGTAGTTATGGGATTCTTGTTATTTAGAACACTTTTTATTTTATTTGAACTGATAAAATTTAAAAAATTAAAAACCATACCACATTAAATATGATGCTAGTGATTTATAAAGGATGGACATCCATCTTCCCAAATACTTGAGTGGTTATTAACCTTTATACTTAAATAAATAGAAAAACAAATATTTTATTATTATATTACATTTTACATAAACAAATTAATGGTAATTAAATTTTCCATTTATTTTTAAGATATTATTATTTGTTCTTAACAATAATTAAATTTGGCAGTTTATTTATTCTATTTTTTGGATTTTATAATGGGTTTTTAGTAGGAATTCTATAAAAAAGAATTAGTAAAATTTAAATTTAGAAGAATTTAAATTGTATTTTAAATTTATAAATAAATTTCAACAACTTAGAATATTCCATAATACTTAAATTATATAATTTCTATATCTAATATATATGATTTTATTTTAAAAAAAAATTCTAACCAAATTTCAAACAAAATAAAACATAAAATATATTGAAAAAATATTATAAAAATAAAATATTTACACTACATTTTACTTAAATACTTTACTAATAATAAAATTATCAAATCACATTTAAAAAAACTTAATTCCAAGTGTCTTTATGCTTAGTTCTACCAATGGTTGTGATATTATCCAATTATTACAGTAAATTATGAATAATAGTAATGACATTATCAAATCACATTCCAAGTGTCTTTATGCTTAGTTCTACCAATGGTTGTGATATTATCCAATTATTACAGTAAATTATGAATAATATAGTGTTGAATATCATTCAAATTTTTAATTGGAATCTCACTCACTTTATATTATATTAATTTAATTATTGAGAGTATATTTATAGATCCACAAAAATTATAAGAGATAGTTGTAATATATCCATATTTTCGTGTGATGATCGATATGGTTTTGACATTATCCAATGATTATGTGAAGTATGAGTAATACATTGTTTAATGCAATTTAAATTTTAAATTGAAAATTTACTTATTTATATTAATTTAATTGTTGAGAGCATATCTATAAATCCACAAAAACCAAGAAATATTTGATAATTATAAGATTCTCAAGTGATAATCACCTTAAATTTATTTATTTAAAACTTGTATAAATATAATTTTATGGTCAATATTAAATTATTTATTTTATTAACATTTTAAATATCACATGTTGACTTTATGTTGAGATGGGTTATACATCTCATAAGTTATAATTATATTATAAATTTTTTTTATCGAAAAAATAATTTATTTTTCGTAAGGAAAAAAGTCGTAATTTTATTTCCGGTTAGAGTATAAAATTACATTGTGCAGTTATATGTCATGCATATATTCTAAATACAAAAGTTGTTCTAAGATATGCTCTTAACATTACATCATAAACATAAAGCTCTTACATGAGCATTGCTTGTTGCCCATCATCCTATTTTGGACATCTTATATAGATTTTCCAAAAAGAAAAGTACCAAGATCTAATCCAAATACTGTCACAGAATGTTGTTGTTGTTGACTATAGAAACAACCTATTGGAACAAAAAAGAAACTGTATACTAGCATGTGGCTTCACTTGGAGGCCCTGATTCTTCTATAAAGGGTCAGTGATAGTATAGGAAAAAATGTTCTCGATTGTGTTCTTCTATTTTAAATTGGATTTTAACCAGCTGAAGAGCCGTTTTAGATAAGGTGGTTGATGTCCTATTTTTCTCCCTGCATACATGCATACATTAAAAGGAATTAAATCTTGCTTTAATTTCATGTATCTCTTCTAGCAAAGTTAATAAACAAGTGTGTGTACATCTTTGTGATACTTTAAGCCAATTTATGACCAACATGGAATCCCTAAATACTTGAAGGTTTTGACATCCCTTTTCCATGAGAAAAAGAAGAAGAATTTTGAGAGAGAGTAGTTTGAGGCATCTGGTTATTAGTTCCTTCCCCAAGTCCCAACAAGATCTTGAAGAAATGGGATTCTGTCAAATATAGAATAGATCCCCCCCACACACACTATGCATGTTCATTTTTTGACGCTCCATCAAAATATGCCCATGAAATTGTTTTATTTATTTCTTCCACTCTAATCCTTCGAATTGGAGCTTCCCATATACCTTGTGGAAATAAAAACATTATGCTAATACTATTTGTAATGACCATGTCAGACATAGTTAGCTTCTCCTGGAAAATTATATTGTTCCTGGCAATCCATAAGCCCCAACTTATAATGAGTCGGAGAGCTTTAAAAGGGCGATATGAGGAGTTTGTTAACTAGGCTTGTAGTGACGATTCAACAAAGACCTTGTTTCAGATTATGTCGTGTCCCATCAGTCTCGAGCACTCCTGCCACACCATCCTTGTGAATGAACACCTTATAAAAATATGGAATACAAATTCCTCATTTAATATCCACAAAGAGCACCAGCTCGGGCCTTCAATTCTTCGTTTTTGAATACTATCCCATGTTGGAATTTTTTTTCTAAAGTACACCACATCAATAGTTGAGTCTTCGAAGGTCATTTAACCTTCCATAATTTCTTCCACCACCATAGTAATTCCTTTTTGAAAACATTAGTATTTAGTTGTATGTAGCCCTACTTAGCTGTGTATTTTCCAGATAGGGAAATATGATCCCAAATTAATTCATTCTCCACTTCTCTGATTCTAATATGTCCATCTTTAAGAGAATTTATATAATTATTCCACTATACAACTTCCTAATCCTTTAAACCTAGTGACCTAGCATAAATCCAACCCTTGCTCCACAAAGTAGTAGAGAGAGGATCTACCACTTGGTTTATTGTGTCACAAATCTTTGTTCATGAATATTTTCCACCAGAGATAATGGTAGAAGGTGACGAACCCTGATCCCTAGAAATGGGTCCATCCCAA
Source organism: Larix kaempferi (assembly GCA_027924585.1). NCBI lineage: Eukaryota > Viridiplantae > Streptophyta > Pinopsida > Pinales > Pinaceae > Larix > Larix kaempferi. The sequence goes on from BSBM01000499.1 coordinate 2,093,540, forward strand.
GCTGAACACTGCTTCCATTGTCAATTATCCAGGCCAGTCCTTTCCCAATAAGATCAAAATAGTTTACCACAATTTTCCATATGATAGATTCATTTGTCCTCTTCTTGGTTGGTCATCTAAACGAATCCAGTATGGAGCTCAATATTGCTATGTACGTTTTTGCTACCACCACATTCCATAGACTATTAGTATAGAGGAGTCTCCATACACATTTAGCTACCAATGTCTTTGATAAAAGGAATACATTTTTTAGACCCCACCCCCCTAGTGCTTTTGAAATTGCAATATTTTCCCATCTGACCTAGGTAACAACATAGTGTTACTTGTGCCCACTCCATAAAAATATGAAACACAATCTTCTATCCATTTACAAGATGACCTTACAAATCGAGGCCAATGACATCCAATAGACTGGAATGCCCTCTAGAACTAATTTCACAAGAACAAGTCTTCTAGCTCTAGATAGGCATTTTTAACTCCACACATGGATTTTGTTTTCAAGTTTTGTGATCATCCACATCTAGTATTTCCTCAAGTAATTATTAGGATTTCAATGAAAACTGAAATATTTCAATCCATCATCCAAGTTTAATTCTAGGAAGGAGAAAAGGGCTTTGTAGTATCTAACCTCTACCTCGTCCATATTTATGTAGGATACTAGGTGTACTTTTGAACATTTACCAGCATTCTTGTAGCTTGGAAAAACAAGTTCAATTTTTTTTCCAAAGTGTCTGCATCCCTCCAAGACCCATCACAGAAGATTAGAATATTTTCAACGAAGAGAAGATGAGTGATGTGAAGAAGATGCACAATCCGAATGCCCTTTAATGAGCCATCCCTTTTTTCCTCTTCCAAAGATTCGATAATCCATTCAACTACAAATATAAAGAGAAGGGGGGAGAGAGGGAATCCTTTTCGAAGTCCTCTTTCGGCATGGAAGAAAGGAGAGGTAGAACCATTGATTAAAACTACAAAGGATACTGAAGTAATAAAACTCATGATCCAATTTATGAACGGAACCTCAAATACAAGATGTGTGAGGAGAAGTATGATATTGATCCAATTTAATCTATCGTATGCCTTAGACAAGTCAATATTAATGACTTCTCTTTTGTCATTCTTTCAGTTCATAGTGTGTAATACCTCCTATGCCACCCCAATAGCCTTGTGGATTTTCCTTTCTTCTAAAAATCCAAACCGTTCTTTTGAAATATGCTTTGACAAAATAACCTTGATTCTCTTTGCTATGATTTTTTCCACAATATTATAATTACCATTTGCAAGTGATATTGGTATGAAGTCATCGAATGAGGCTATATTATCCACCTTTGGGATGAGCTCTATAAATGTAGAATTGAAAGAATCTAGAATTCGCCCAAATACTCTAGACTCCTCCACCACCTTCAACAAGTCAACCCATAGAAGGTCAAATGTGTATATAAAAAGTTCTACCTGCTACCCATCCAACCTTGGGCTCTTTTCTTTTTGAAATATATGGATCACCTCTATCAATTCATCTCTAGAAACCTCATCCATCAAGTTCCTATTGTCCTCCTCATTAAAAAAGCTTGGAAAAGGATAGGCGAGTCAAATGATCTCTGCAATAGAATCTCTTTCCTGAGCTTTATAAGGGATTGAAAGTGATCTTTACCCATTTTATCCAAACCTTCGAAAGTAGTAATCTCCCGAACTTCTTGATCTGACATCCCCCAGATAGTGTTCCTCAACTTTTGACCTTTTGCAATTGCTTGACAAAAAAATGTTATTTCATCCCCACAATTTAGACACAGGGACAAACTTTTCAGTCCCCACACCTCTTATTGTTCTTCTCATAGATTCTTTCGTTTCCTTTTCATTTGATAAAGGAGATTCTTCAATTTGTTTGTCAAGAAACCCCCTCCTTCTGATTCATACAAATCTTGTAGAGATTATTCCACCTTCCTAAGATCTTGTTCATCCCTGAGTTTCTTTTGATGGGCCCATTTGATAGTCATGTGCTTCAGGTTTTTCAATTTTTTTGGCAATTTGAACCGAGGCTAACACTTGAGAGCCTGGTTTAGGTGACTACCAAACCTCTTTTATTAAATCCTTAAATTCATCATCCTTTAACCAACAAGAGTTGAATTTGAAAGGGATAGGGGGGTTCTTCCACGAACCCTTAATTTCCAAGAAAATAGAGTTGTGTTTAGATTATCCCCCGCATCCAACCCATTGTCTCACATTATTTATCTTATCAACCAGTGAGAAGCTACAAGAAATATGTCCAGCCTTTTTGAGATACGGTCCTCACCTGATCTCATATTCCTCCAAGTCGGCATCTGATTGATTGGTTGAAGATCCAAGAGGCATTTATCTTCTAATTGATGTAGAAAATATCCTACAAGCGGGTCAAGGTTATCCTTTGGGCCCTAAACCTCTTATGAACTGATCCAGGTGGATCTATGGATGCTCTAAAATTAACAATTTAATATGCTAATGGGGATACCACCATTGCACAAGGCATAGCGAGATATTTCCAACGATGCTTGAATCACCTCAAACATACGTCGTATGAGGAATATATTGCACACTGAAGTTTCGACAAAACAATAAAAAGATGGCATGTAGGACTTCCATGTGGAATCACTAGAGAGTGCCATGTGGAATCATACAAATACTGATGTGGTGGTTGTATGATGATGTGGAAACATGACAGGCTTCCACATGTCACCCAAAATTGGCACATTTGGGGTCCAATTGAACTAATTAAAAATTGCCACATGTCATTCGTACAAATGACATGACATCCATACAATGATGTGGTAGGTACACTTAGCAATGATGTGGTAGGGAAAAGTGGAAAATGAGTGTATTCCATGTGGACCAACCAGGTGGTTCCATGTGGCATCTTCAAGAATCCCAAGGAGGGATACGAATACAAAATTTGGCCCCCATATGGGGGAGGGCCAACTCATATGTACTTCAACTAAATTTCCAAACCGACATACCATATATATATATATATAGTAACAATATGTATATGTTGGAGAGGTCCAAGGGATTTGAACCTGTGACCTCTCACCAACAAATCAAACACCCCAACCAATGAATCAATGGTTCCACTTGTTATGTAAAACAATAAATATTTTATCTAAGTTGCATGCCACATCACCGCAGAGTCTGGGTGAAGGTCGTCCGACCCTGCCTTATTTAAACTAGAATGGATCCCAATGTGGAGGATGCAGAGGGCACACATATCGAGACACAGTACATATTGACAGTGTGTAGAAGGTACAATGCAACGCCAAAGTTTGTGCAAGAGGGGGAGTCCCAGTTCCAGAGCCAAATGTTGTCAAGTTTATACTCAAAAGATTCAAAATTTCGAGAGGAACATAGACATGGAATCCATTTCTGAGTCTGGCCATTTGATCTGGAAGGTGTTTCCAAATCCTTTGATTCTGAGCAAAGTATAGCAGATTCTATGCTTAAAAGTATCAGAATTTCCTAAAGAATCCAATGGTGGTTTTTTTTTCTGAGCCTGAGTTGTAGAACTGAAAGTTGGTTTCAGCATTTGCATTGTAAGGCTTCCTTTGTATGTATTTCAGATTTAATATTAGTGAGAGTTGTCTCACTATTGGGAGTGGACTCGGAGATGTAGACAGGGTGACTAGTGAACTCCATTATCAAGTTTTGGTATGATTTTGTTGGTATTGTTTTCTCCTAATTTATTCTTCCGTATAACATTTCACTTATAAAGAATGGTTTATGCAAGTTGATTTGCATAAGCATAAGTGTTTAGTTAAGTGAAGCTAATCACATAACATTGCGAAGTACATTGCCAATTTAAATATCCTGTGAACTAAAAAATATTTGCTATCAATGATGGACTAATGGTTAAATTGGAAACTTAATATTTTCAAATCAAGTGGTATTAGAGCAGGTATGACAGGTGAATGCTTATAAGGGATAAACTCAAGCATGGTGAAGGAAATATTGCAAGTTACAATCAAGAAATTCAAATAGGATTTTGTAAATGAGAGATGGCATTAGTGGGAAATGAAGGAGAAGATCCTCCCATGAGTCCCAAGGAAGTGACGTCCACACTCATTAAGATGAAGGACATAGTGGAAGATTTGTATTGAAGAGTTTGAACAACTGTAGAGGGTGAATCTTCAGTAAAAGATGAAGGAGGAAGAGAAGCTGGAGGACCTTCTAAACGTTCTTCACCACCACCATCATTATCATATATTGATGGTGCAAGTAAACATTATTCCAAGAATAAGAATTCTAAAAGTCCTTCTCATTCTCATGATATGCCTTTATTAAAATTGGATGTTAAGTTTGACTTGTATGTTTATGGTGGAGAATTAAATGAAGAAAAATTAGATAACTAGGTCAAAGAGGTAGAATTATATTGCAGGGTCTAGAAGATCAAGAAAGACATTGCAAAGATTCAGTTGGCTACTCTTTGCATGGTGGGTACAACTTTAATATGGTGGGAGAGTCAAACTCAAGCGGTTATGATACAATATGGTAAAATCATTTCTTCTTGGGTTCAATTTATTTCTGCATTAAGAAAACAATTCTATCCTTTGGCATATACTAAAACATCTATTATTGAATGGTTACATCTAAAGAAATCAAAAGGGAAAAATCATCAAACTTATACTCAGGAATTTAAGAAGAAATATTTAGCCATTGGAAATTCCATTACACACTTGTGAAACTCTTCTTAAGTACATTGGTGGTTTACATTCTTATCTTCGCCATACTATTTTGATGTTTAATCCTACTAATATTGACGAAGTTTCAGTACAAGCTACTCATCTTGAAGCTAGCAAAGGTAAACATGGTATGGAGAATGTGTATAAGAAGCCACCTAAGTTCAAGAAGCATTCAAAAGGAAAAGAGAAGGGGAAGAAGATAGCTACAATGAAGAAAGAGGTGGATAATCCTACATGTCCTCATTGTGGTAAGAAAGGCCATGTGGATTCCAAGTGTTGGAAATTGCATGTTGAGTTACTACCAAAGAAGTTCCAAGACAAGGGGAAGCAAATACTGTTTCTATAGTGCAACAAGACCTTGGGTCCGATTCATGAGATGAGACAAATATCACTGCAATGGGAAGTAAAGATATAACATATTCTAGCTCCAATTCTTCTATTTAATATCCTAAGTTTGAAAATGATGATAAGAAAAGAAATGATATTTTCCATATACGGGTCATAGTGAAGCACACAAAGGTAGATACTTTGTTTGGCAGTGGGTCTCAATTTAATTTCATTTCCGAATCAATTGTTAAGAAGTTGGGATTAAAGACTAAACCTCATATGAAGCCTTACCCTTTGGGTTGGGTACAAAAGGACACTCAATTGCAATTAACAAGATAGTGTAGACTTAAATTTGCAATTACTTCCAAGTTTATTGATGAGGTCGTATTAGATGTTTTCCTCTTGAAGTTTGCAGAATAGTCTTGGGTAGCCCATATCTATATGATAGAAAATCTATATTTTATGATGAAGAAAATAAGAATCATCTTTCCAAGGACAAGGTTGAATATATCGTTAAAACTCACCAGATTAGAACTAATGAATCTATAGTGAGTACATAACAAATAAAGAGTGTTGTCAATGCTAGCAAATCTCTTGTTATCATGCTTGATAAACAAGGGGAGCAAGATGCATCAGATGCTTTTCTAGGTCATGGTCCAAGTCATAAGCATGAATTGGTGAATTTATTTGGTAAAACTATTCAGAAGATAAAGCAATTTGTTTATTCATTTCCTTTGGAAACTTTGTATTCCTTACTATTGCTAGTTAGTTTTTTTTTGGTTTATAGACATGACAATGAATGCAAAATATTGTGGGAGTAGGGAAATGACTATTTATGTCAACATTTTGATTGCAATTTTTATCATGGTTGGACAGTTTGTTGTGATGTACCAGGTTTACACTATCTAGTCAGGATGGGTGGATTTTGGCCAAGTGGGGGGGCAATGCCCTCACTTGATTGATGTATAAAGACTTTTGGAGGTCAAAAATATTCCCAATGGGGAGGAATGATCTAGGTGGATCTATGGACACTCTAAAATTAAAAGTATAAAATTATGATGGGGATAACACCATTGCATAGGGATTAGTTAGATCTTTCCAACGATTCTTGAATCACCTCAAACGGGCATCGTATGAGGAATATATTGCACTCTGAAGATTAAAAAAAATAGTAAAAAGATGGCTTGCAAGATTGCCACGTGGAAGCACCAAAGAGTGCCACGTGGAACTGTAGGAAACTATCGCGGCAACCGTACAATGATGTGGAAGCACATAGGCTACCATGTGTCACCCGAAATTGGCACATTTTGGGTCCCGTTGAGTGGATGCCACTTGGACCAACTAATTGATTCCATGTGGCACCTTCGAGAATCCCAAGGAGGGCTGCAAATAAAAATTTTGGCCCTTCATGGGGAGTGGGACAGCTCATATGTAGTTCGAATTTCCAAACCAACATACCATATATATATATATATATATATATATATATATATATATATTTGTTAAAAATATGTATACGTGGGAGAGGTCCACAGAATTTGAACCCATGACCTCCCACCAACAAACCAAACACCCCAACCAACGAGTTAGTGGCACCGCTTGTTATGTAAAATAACAAATATTTTATTTGAGTTGCATGCCACATCATTGCAGGGTCCGAGTGGCGGTTGGCTGACCCCTCCTTAATTAAACTGACACAAATACCAATGTAGAGGACACAAAGGACATGCATATCGAGATGGAGTATAAACTAACAGTGTGCAAAAGGTACAACACGACCTCAAAGTTTGTGCAAAAGTGGAATTCTAGTGCTAGAGCCAAATGTGGTTGAGTTTATACTGAAAAGATTCAGAATTTTGAGAGGAACATAGCCATTTCCTCCGTTTCTGAGTCTAGGAAGTCAATATGAAAGGTGTTTCTAGAGCCTTTGTTGCTGAGCCAAGTATAGAAGATTCTCTACTTAAAAGTTTCAAATTTTTTTGAAGAAGCCAGTGGTGGTTTTTGTTTCTGAGCCCGATTTGCAAATATGAAAGGTTTTTTCAACATTTACATTGTAATCTTTTCTTTGCGTATATTTCAGCATTTCAAGATTAATGAGAGTGGTATTACTACTGGGAGTGGACTCAGATATGTAGCCAATATGACTAGTGAACTTCGTTATCAAGTTTTGGTATGATTTTGTTTGTATTGTTCTCTCTTGACCTCTTCTTCACATCTCACATTTCACTTATGAAGAATGGATTATGCAAGTTTATTTTCATAAGCATAATTGTTTAGTTAAGTGAAGCTAATCACATAACATTGCGAAGTGCACTGTCAATTTAAATATCCTGTGAACTAAAAAATATTTGTTATCAATGATGGACTGGTGGTTAAATTGGTAACTTAATATTTCCAGGTCATGCACCCAAAGTAAAATTGAGATCTACCCCAATGATGAAATTAGGGGAACTTATGATGGATTTAAATAATAATCCATCCCAGAAAGTCTTCCTATATACATAGGCCCCATAGATATTAAGAATAGTTAGGTCCAACCCTAAATATTCCACCAACACATCAATTGCTAGTCATGATTCACATCTCCAGCTGTCAATTATCATAATAACTGAAGGATTCCCACCCATAGCTAGTCCCCTAGATTTTCCCCTCACATCTAAGGCAATGAATTGCCAATCCTTGAATAAAGCTTTAAGAATATTTTCAACTTGTTCCCCCTCACCCAAATTTTATTGAAGAAACAAAATGTTAGGAGAGTTGGTAGAAACCAACCTCCAATTTTTAACGGGTTTTCCAATCCCCCACAGTTGAAGGACATAATTTTCATTTGGAAACCATTTCCAGGGTTCTCGTTGCTCTAATTGCCCCAATAATAGGGGATTGTTTCCCAGCTGCCAAGTCATACTTGGATTTTTCCTATGCCTTATGTAAATTTGATATTCTCCCATGCCCCTTCCCAACTCTAGAATATTTTGGAATTTTCCCCAGACGCCTTTCCAACCATCGAAGTTCATTATGTGAAGTCTTGGGTTGAGAATTATATCTAGAAGAATTTTCCTCTAATTCTTTTGAGGATTCATGCTCTAGTGAAACTGTGGGTTGGTAGATCAATCCATCCTCCCAAATACTAGGGCATAGTACTGAAGAGGAGGGAGCACACAGTGAAAGCGAAGCCAAACAACCAATGAGTGATATGGAGGCAAGGTGTTGTGAGGTGTTTTTAACTTGTGAAGGAGAACATGTAGTGGCATTCCACATAGGGGAGACTTTCATACCTGAATTCGAGCTAGCCTAGATTCCAAAATATTCTTTCACCACTTTATCCTTCTATATCTCCACCCAACCTTGAGTCTGATCGAAACCGAGATCCCTTTGTTGTTCTCAACTGGTAGTGTCCTCTAGTGGTGGAAGAATAAACTAATATCCATCAATCACGGCCTCTGGATGTACAAACCCTTCGAATCTATCGCTCTTTGGTGCTAGTTGTCCCAAATCCATCGGTTTTGAAGTCATGATTCTCTTGTTTGAGTCACTTGAAGCCCTTGAATATTTCCCAGTATGAAAGGGATATGACATGATTTTTCCAGATGGCCATATATATGACATCATCTAAAATGAAAAGGGACACCCTCATAATCCAATTTTTGAATAAGGGTGATTTGATCCTTCTCAATTTCCATGTCCTTCTTAATCCATTCACGAGTATTCACCCTTACCAGAATTCTTGCCACACTCATTTCTCCAGTATCTTCGAGGGACATGTTTGCCTCTAAAAATTCCCCTAACATATTACTAATGTTTCTTAACACATCCAAGGATCAATAGTCTAGTGGAAGACCTAGGAGACGAACCCAAATCGGTGCAACATCTAGCTTCTCACACTTAGCATTAGAGAGTGGCATCCAGAGCTTAAATGTCATCAGTTCCAAACCAATGCACCAATTGTTTTGGAGTATCCATTGTGTATCTTCAAACTTTTTGAGTAGAAAGAAGAACCACCCCTTTTCTAGAACCATGATCTTCAGGATGTATCCGAGACTTTTGACCCAATGTGTCCTTTCCCAATCAGTGAGGGTTTTGACATTAAAACGACAACCTTCAACCCTTCCTATGATGGACAACTCTACCATATCGACCACCCTATGAAGTTAAATATCGTCCCCAACTAAAAACTTATTTGCTCTACCTTAATTCTTTAAAACCCTCTTCTTCTTCCGACCATGTATTTATCCATCCTTCAAACTTGAGCTAGTATGTTGCTCTTGTTCCCTGCTCTCATCATCAATAAGAGCCCTATCATTGCCAACCACTTCTTCACAAACTGGAATATCCATTTCAGTAGAGCGTCCCTAGAAAACCCTATCAAGTTGAGGAGAAAGTCTGTTGGATAGGGCTAAAAACCTGTTCAGATCAAATGGCACACCTTCAAGTGTGGTTGTTGGTTGAGGAACATAGATCAAAATCCCCTTGAGTGATGGAAAGGCAGGGAAAAAATATCCACTCTCTAGCATAGAGGACCAAAAAAGCTCAAACAAGTCAAAGTCCTTCTGAATAGAGAAAGACCCGAGAGCATCGGATTGCACAACATAGGATTGGGGGACCTCCATACCTAATGGGGACCATACTTGATGTTGGGGTTCAATGAAAATGTCTTCCATTGTGCTTGTAGACACTCATCCAGAAGTAAGTTTAGAATCCATAAACTTGTCTGTTTCTCATTCACCGATTGTAGAAAATTGATTACCTAAAATTGCCCAAGTCCCTAGCTCAACATGCCTCCTACCAAGTGGCACGTCCCAAATGTCTTCAACGTCAAGTGGGTCAGAGGAGTAATCTAGTAACTTCTCTTCCTCTTCCAAAATAGATTTACCCCCATTAATAAGTCTAGGGATGACTGTGGTATCGCATATCGACCCTTCCTCCAAAAAACTGCAGAGCCTCGTATGCGAATGCGTGAAATATTAATGCCTAAGATGAATTAACCATAGAATCCCTATCGAAAAAATAGATTTATTTGTTCTTTTGTGAAAATAAATTTATTAGCTTCCACTCTTCATCACTTTCACTCTCTCCATCATATACTTACAAACACTATCCAACCACTCTCTCATTTTCATTCATAGGGATCGCTCTCTCATTCATAGGATTCACAAAGGCTCTCCAGTTGAGCCAAAGACACTATAAGTGCTTTGCATCCAATCACCTTGCTATTTATGTATCATAAAATATTTTAGCTAAGGTATTTGCTTTAAGGGATCAATAAATTGGGTCACATGTTGTTAGGAATGACAAAACATGATTTATCCAAGGAAGATACATTTTGGATACAACTTTATCAATGAGAGCGAATAGAGTGGGCAAGGATGTTGGTCTTTTTGCTGAAATTTGATTTTCACAAAGCATATGAGAGAGTATATTGGTCATTTTCACAAAGGTGTAGTCTAAACATACTATGATTCAAATAGTTTCTAGTCACAATTTTCCAATCGTTTTTATCCAAAATTCGACGAAAAATTAAGGAGAATTATTGGAATTACAAATATCAAAACTATTGAGATTGCACAATTTGGATGCAATGGGGGTATTTCAACATACCGTTGTATTTTACCCAAAATTGTATAGCTAAATTTCGATGATGATAGCAAGAAAAAGGTTCAAATCGTATAACGTTTAGAATTTTCTTTTCACTAATATGTTATCTTGGCTCAAATTTTGTAAACCTTTTGTTTCCATGGTGGAGTCCATAGTTTTGATGATTAAAAAATTACACACAATACTAGGCTAATGTATAATTTACAATAAGGATAGGTTAGGACGAGAAATTGATGAGTCTAGGTAAAGTTTTGGTAGGGCGATTTAGCAACTAGAGAATAGAAATCCTATAGGCCAAATTCACTATGGATAAATGACCAGGTATACCCTTCGACTCATTATGGAATTTGATCAGCTATAATGCCATATTCATGCAGTATCAATTACTAGCAATCACGCCATTTTCATACAAAAATTCACCAACTATATGGCCAGGTTGCTAAAGTTCAATATTACATACATTAGGGCTAAGTGGATATTTTCTATCCACCTGCCGGTTCATAGGCTCAAGTTTACCAAGTTAAAGGCCAAGTTCATTTGTTATAATATACTGGGAAGATGCTAAGGTTATTGTTATGTATTTACCAGGATAACACTAGGTTCTTTGATTTATTGATGTAGAATTGACTATATATAATTCCAGCTTCATTAGGTCAATATTCAATGCATACTTCCATGTGAGGAAAGATATATTTTATGAGTTCATAACCCACTGGAGTTCTAAGAGTTCATAGTGCTCCATTAAGTATAAGTTCATGAATAGATAATTACCACGTTTATAGGGGATATTAGTCGGGATTAGGGCAATTTAACAAAGTATAATCAATTGTATAATGGTTTATCTTGTTTATTAGGATGTGGTTTTTTTTTTCAAATAGGATAAATATAACTTTCCATTTACTTAATTTTGTGATGAAAATCAATTCTATTAGTATAAAGTCACTTCCTCCAATATAGTGTTGTTATAGAAAAAATTAACTTAAGTGATATTTCTGGATTTGATTATCATAACTTTCGTTTTATTAGTATTAGCAATCATACCCATGATAGAGAAAAAATACTTGATAAATTTTGGTTGTTTGTCAAGATCATAAGGAATCCTCACCATAAGAAAAATATCATCAGCGTAAAGAACAAGGATGATGACTATACTAGCTAGAGTTGTGCCAATACAACCTACTTCCAAACAACCCTTTAACTAATTGATGTACATGCCAAAAAACGATAGGGGATAAGTGACAACTTTTTTTTTAAAAGTTTAGAAATATATTAAACTAGAAAAATAAACTGTACATATCAAGATTGAAGCAACCTTCTGTCAGATGGGTCTAGATAGCATAGATGAGGCCACTGCCCAAAAAGTGGAAATGTTTGAGAGTCATAGCTAATTATACTAGTCATAAGGAGTCTCAGGTAGTATGTCATAAAATTCCCCCACAGGCCGTGGGTTATAGCCATTTATATCAAAAGTGGTATTAAGCAGTCTTAAAAAAAAAAACTAAACAAAAGACCAAAAGGGCATGAATTAACCAGAATCATCATTATAAATGTTTATGAAGGACTAGCACATGGAGTTTCCGCTTTGGCTGCACAAAGACAAGCCTATAGACAATGATGATACACCACTTGTCATGAAGTATCATACTGGAAGTGGGACTCATCCATTCGTACATTACCAGATCACTTGATAATAACAATCTGACGGGACCATTCCCGAATTTCTCGAATTTAATCATGTTGGAGAGACTATAAGTACTTTGTTCTCAACAATATAAACACTATCATTTTAATAAAACACCCATTTAAATTCGCTTAAAAATCCATTTAAATTCGCTTATTGTGCAGACATCTACAAAACAACAGCTTGAACGGTACCGTTCTGGACTGGCTCGCTGGACTTAAAAACCTTACAGAGTTGTACGCGTCTCTTTCATTCTTTTGTTGAGAACTAGTACTGAAAACATACAACAACCCTTCTTTCTTTTTACTGTTATGGCCATTAAAGGTTTATAGAGAATAATAACATCACAGGTTTATCGACAACAATAACTTCACTGGTGTAATTCCTGCGCAACTTGTCAAGCCGTCATTGGCAATCAGGTAACATAATTTGTATTGCTTGTACTTCTTGTGTTCAACCATAGATTCTCATTCTATTATAATTTTCAGGTCCAGAATTAGATCTAATATTTTTTTCCCTAGCAATGCAATGAGTGCCGCAGACTGAATCGAGTTGACATGAAGTCTTTGTCGTTTGATGTATTGCAGATACACTGGGAACAGCTACCTATCTCTCCCACCAGTCCCACCGAATACAAGCGACAAGGATAGACTGAAGCGTACACTCGGAATAGCAATAAGTGGAAGTTTTGTAGTCATCGTTTTACTGTTGATAGTGGGTGTTCTTGTGCATCGTAAGCAATCCAGGGGAAAAGAGAATAGCAGAGTGGAAAAGGAATCGAAACATGCCTTGAACAAAGGTCGAAAAATAGCTTGAATTTACGATTTTCAATGTGGCACATAGTAGGAATGCCCTTAGAAATGAAACAATCTAATACTTTCCTAACTTAACTCCAATGGATAAAGTGCAGACAACTCAATGATTATAGTGCCAAATACAACAAAGTCCTGTGCCTTTACTCTAGAAGAGATAATGAAAGCCACAGAAGACTTCAGTAAGAAGATTGGGCAAGGGGGTTTTGGATCAGTGTTCTTTGGTAAATTGGAGCAAGGAACAAATATAGCGGTAAAAGTGCTCTCCATGTTATCCAAACAAGGAGTTCAAGAGTTCCTGAATGAGGTAACTAGCATGTAATATGGTTCAGTTTTCCGATCCAACCTGATAATGTCTAATCATATTGACAGCGGTTAGGCTGCTTTCATGAGTAAAAAACAGAAAAAATACAAATTATATATCTATAGTGAAATTCACGCGCTGCTTCACTTGATGAGCAGGTTGATCTTCTTTCTAAAGTCGACCACAAGAACTTGGTGTCATTGCTTGGATACTGTATTGAGTCAAGAGAACTTATGCTTGTCTACGAGCACATGTCCGGAGGGTCCTTAAAGGATCACCTTTATGGTATATATGTTACTGACAGACATGTTCGATTGAGTTGGTGCACATTAGATATTAAATGGCCATAACAGCGAAAATTGAATTTGCTACTTGCTTCATATTAGATGTTAAATAGCCATAGCTAATTTTTTTATTTTTTTCAATTTTTCTTCCAGGTCCTACTGCAGATCTTTGTCAACTAAATTGGAAAACCAGGCTCAAAATAGCTGCAGATGCAGCACAGGGTAATTCTTTTCTGTCGAATAATTTCATGTTATATCTTTTATGATATAGCCCGTTTGCATTTTATATTGATTACCATATTTCTGATCTCATTCACCTGCTATTTCTGTTTGAAGGACTGGAATACCTCCATGTAGGTTGCACCCAAAAGATAATTCACAGAGATATCAAAACGACCAACATCCTTCTAGACACGAATTTCATTGGGAAACTGGCTGATTTCGGCCTTTCAAGAGTGACAATTGATGGGGAGGATTCTCATGTTACTACTACAGTGAAAGGAACAATTGGATACCTGGATCCAGAGTATATGAGACACAACTCTTTTCAATAATCTTGACCCTGAAGCAAATAAATTAACTGCTAATAGAAGAGGTAATTTCATTTTTGTTTGAGATGCTTTGCTAACTTTTTTCCGAGATGTTCTGATAGGTATTTTAGCACGCAAATGTTGACTGAGAAGAGCGATGTGTATAGTTTTGGGGTAGTTTTGCTGGAGATCATTTGCGGTAGACAGCCCATAAATGCAAAACTAACTGGAGAGCAACTAAACCTTATTCGATGGGTAAGAAATATGATTATCAAATGCTCATTATTTATCGTTAGCATCAGATTATGATTGTGGTGCATCCTTTTCTACGGATTAAACAGTAATGCTCATTACAATTGCATACAGCATGGTGCATACCTTCAATTGAATTTTGGGAATTATCACCATCTTCTTCATTGACTTGGCTTCAGCAATGCTTAGCGTTCAAATCCTCTGAAGGATCAAGACCCATGAAAGCGGAAGTGGGCTGCAATTCTTTTAATTCTTCCATCTTTCTGTCACATTAGTTTTTCTTCAACTTCTCCAGCTGGGCATTACAAGTCATATGCTCTATTTCTTCACCGTTTACAGTGTTAATGATGTGTTTTGGTGAATTTTGTGTTGCAGAACTGGGGATTGTATTTGTGGGTGTTTTAAAATTCAAGCATGAATTCGTTCCATTGCATGTGAAGCGGTGCCACGGGAGCTGAAGAGGGCCAACAGATGTTCCACAGGTTCTGCATGGTGTGACAGCAGGATGCCAAGTGTTTAAGCTAACCTCATATCAAATTATAATCAAATCTTTATGCCGTCAGATCATGAATTTCCGCATAGGTAATGGAAAGTATACTACACAATGCATGGCATGGGTGTCGAAGCAGACTCTAGAGATGTGTAACAATGTGAAACATAACACTTCTAGCAATTGTGCCGTGAGAGCCTATAATAAGCCACTCGCAACGAATAATACATATTCAATTAGTGGGCTAACAATCTCAGTTTTGTCTCCTTGAAGTGTGCGCAAAATGGAATGATCCTCTTCAGCACGGTGACAGGTCAATCCACAACATCATGATGTGTTATTCTGTTTGCTGCAATCTAAATATGAGAATCAAACATATCGATGTTATTAAATGGACGTATTGTGCACACCCATATGCAAAATAAATATATTATTCAAACGATAATAAAGCAAATTGACTAAATCTAAATTGATTTGACAACTTGATCCTTTTCTTCCAACTAATTGCCTACGTGTAACCTCATTTTATGACATGGATTTTGCTTTCAAAAGTGTCAAGGTAGCAAAAGCATCTTTATAACATAAGGATTCTTGTTCAAATTTTCTTTTTATATGACACGGGTTTAAACAATTGTGCATTGGTACTTCTTTAAAATCTTTTACTCAAAACTTTGACTTTAGATCCATGTCATTGCAACATACATTTCAAACCTTTACCCATTTGCTTGATAGCACCTTAGAGTTTGAAGAATCAATGTGGTAAACTAATGCAATTAAATTTGATAAGGCAATCAATTCATTTTGCTTCCAAAAATGTTAGTGACAACCTTGTAAACTTGTCGAAGGTAAAGCAAACTCGACGTTTTGTTCTGTTACACTAATCTCAAAAGAATGATTAGTAGTTTATGAGATTTTTAAACGGTAATTATTCTCCAACATCATGGCCATGGTAGAAGAGGAGTGACTCTAGAACGCAAGTCGTGCTTTAGCTTACATGATGGGTGCACTCATGTTCAATCCGTAGAGGAGGTTTCCCATTGAAACGTTGAATGCACTATCCTTTCATGCGAGCGCTGCCACGATGTACAGGGTAATAACTAAAGCAATGGAAGCTTGTGGAAACCTCGAGAACCTATAAGCCAAGAGAACCATTTAGTTCAGATCTATCTTTGGCTGATCTCAACAAGCTCATGGAGATTGATTTTATTTCTATAGAGGTTCTTTCTTTTATACCCTAGGTTTGATTCTCTTGTAAACTTCATCCTCTATGTTAGAGTTTTGAAGGAGATTGAATTAATACACTATGGATTTTCTATTTGTAGGTATAGAGTGTTATAGATAGGGCTAATATGTCATTATCAATATTTTTCTCCAACTCTATTTCAATTTTTAAAAGCATCAAAATAAGACGTGCCATTTTTCTTTTGCTTTTTGAACTATACACAAATAATCATTTTAAAAATGTTTTATGGTTGTTTTAAATTTT